>SJYC01034660.1:0-23933 GCA_006408675.1 Madoqua kirkii
GGACTGCAAGGAGATCCAACCAGTCCATTTTGAAGGAGAGCAGCCCTGGGATTTCTTTGGAAGGAATGATGCTAAAGCTGAAACTTCAGTACTTTGGCCACCTCATACAAAGAGTTGACTCATTGGAAAAGACTCTGATGCTGGGAGGGATTAAGGGCAGGAGGAGAAGAGGATGACAGGATGAGCTGGCTGGATGACATCACGGACTCAATGGATGTGAGTCCGAGTGAACTCCGGGAGGGAGATGGTGATGGAAAGGGAGGCCTGGCGTGCTGCGATTCATAGGGTTGCAAAGAGTCGGACACGACTGAGCAACTGAACTGAACTGATCTTAACATCTCAAAAAATTAAAGGCAGATATCTGTCTTTGGATATGAGGCAATAAGAAATGTTCAGTTCAATTCAGTTGCTCAGTTGTGTCTCACTCTTTGTGACCCCATGAATGGCAGCACGCCAGGCCGCCCTGTCCATCACCAACTTCTGGAGTTCACTCAGACTAACGTCCATCAAGTCAGTGATGCCATCCAGCTGTGGGGGGCGCTCCGCAGAAAGAGTAGAGGCAGTGGAACTTCCTTCAGCAAAGCCGAGGGGTCCCGAGGAGAAGTGAGCCTGCTGTCTGCCAACCCAGCCCCTCGGCGATCCAGAGACAATAAGACACGACAGGGGTTCCAACTCCCAGCTTATATAGACAAACAGGAGGGTTTTAGGAGGGACTTTCCATAGTTGCACCAGTCACATTAAAGGTCAAATTGTCATGTCCCTTCTTTATAACAGAAGTCTATGGAGATCACACACTGTCTACGTGCACAGAAATCAAGAGAGCCAATCAAAAACTTTGACAGACAGCATAGACCTTGCCCCCATCTCTTCCGCCAGGCGCCATCTTAGGTTTTTGACAGCAAAGCTACCCCCTTTGTTTTTAAGATTTCCCATTTAGGGCCCCACAGTCCAGCCATCTCATCTTCTGTCATCCCCTTTTCCTCCTGTCCCCAATCCCTCCCAGCATCAGAGTCTTTTCCAGTGAGTCAACTCTTCACATGAGGTGGCCAAAGTATTGGTGTTTCAGCTTTAGCATTAGCCCTTCCAAAGACCACCCAGGACTGATCTCCATTAAGATGGACTGGTTGGATCTCCTTGCAGTCCAAGGACTCTCAAGAGTCTTCTCCAACACTACAGTTCAAAAGCAGAATCAGCTATATGCATACATATATCCCCCCCCTTTAAAATTTCCTTTCCATTTAGGTTACCACAGAACACTGAATACAGTTCTCTGAGCCATAAGTAGGTTCTCATTAGTTACCAATTTTATACTTGGTATCAGTAGAGTATATCCTCAGCCATCCTTCCTCCCTCCTTTGATATTCGTATGTTTGTTCTCTACATTTGTGTCTCTATTTCTGTTTTGCAGATAAGATCACCTATACCATGTTTCTAGACTCACATGTATGTATTAATATATGATATTTGTTTTCATCTTTCTGACTTAGTTCACTCTGTGTGAGTCTGTAGTTGGTAACATTGCATCCAATGGTGGTACGTCAGTTATTAGAAGCAACCAAATCATGTTCAGAACTGAGTGTCATTAGCAAAGTGGATAATACCTTTTTTTTTTTTTTGCTGTGAAGATGAAGCATTACTCAAGTAATTGATAGGTTTTTATTTGGTGGTTCTCAAAACGGTCTCTATTCAAAAGCACAGTCCTTGTCCTAACTTCTGGCTCTTCAGGAGATGATTTAAGGCTGTGAGTGGCAGTCTTCACCACATGCCCCTTAACTTAAGAGTTTTATTACTTTTAATGAAAAAGATACACATGAATGAAAGTGGAATCAGAGCTTGGAGGCTGCAATGACATTTACTGGGCTTCCTAAATTTTTGCCGTCCCTAAATTCCTTTCTGGAGATTCTAGAGTTAATCACTTCCTCAGACTCATCCAAATCATTGTCTAAAATCATTTCCCTCTGGTTGTGGGACTGTGATTTCCATTTCCTTGCTCACTGTCAGCAGTGAACTTGTCTCTGTTCCTAGAGATTGCACATGTGGCTTCTCATGCTTGTCCCTGCCCCCCTTCCAGCAATGGCAGCTTGAATCCCCCTCAAGCTTGAAATATGTCCAACTTCCTTATCTCTCACATTTTTAAAAGTTGAGCCAGAGAAAAATTCTCCATTTGCAGGGTATATCATGATGAGATTGGCTCCACCCAGATAATCTAAGATATTATCTCTACTTTAAGGTCTGCACTCTTTATTTAACTTTCCAGTTCTCTTTTCCAAGAAAAGCAGCATGTCTCTCGGTTCTAAGGATGAGGACCTGGGTGTCTGGGGAGGGGACACTTTTGTGCCTTCTCAGCAGTCCTGTCTTCCTCTCTGCCTGCTGGTGTGTTCCCCCTTTAACTTCCAATTCCTGTCCCTGCCCCCCTTCCAGCAATGGCAGCTTGAATCCCCCTCAAGCTTGAAATATGTCCAACTTCCTTATCTCTCACATTTTTAAAAGTTGAGCCAGAGAAAAATTCTCCATTTGCAGGGTATATCATGATGAGATTGGCTCCACCCAGATAATCTAAGATATTATCTCTACTTTAAGGTCTGCACTCTTTATTTAACTTTCCAGTTCTCTTTTCCAAGAAAAGCAGCATGTCTCTCGGTTCTAAGGATGAGGACCTGGGTGTCTGGGGAGGGGACACTTTTGTGCCTTCTCAGCAGTCCTGTCTTCCTCTCTGCCTGCTGGTGTGTTCCCCCTTTAACTTCCAATTCCAGCTGAAGTGTCTCTTCCATTCTGCACACTGAAATGACATTCCCACCTCCAGGAAAAATCAGTTCCACTCTTTCTGTGTTTCCTCAAGCCTTTGACCATACTTTGGGTTTTATCACTGTTTCGTTCCTTTTGCTATATTTGCTTTATTCATCCATGGATCCGCATTGCTGAGTCCCAAAGTGGTGCCTGCAGCGGGTTCTCAGTTCATTGGACCAAAGGTGGAGCTGTCACCCAGATTCTAGCAATCCCATCTCGGTGACCTGTTCACTTCTTCTTTTTCACCTTTCCCTAAATGTGTGTCTACACTCCCATAAGGAGTAAATCAGAGTGTTGAGTTTTGTGCTGGCATTCATTCAGCCCAGTGTTGGAAATGGTTAACCATCTCCAAGTCCCTGCGATGCAAGCAAGAGAGAATTGGGATCTGTAAACCTGTGTTGGGCAAGCTGCACCCTCTTTTCATTTCAGGTCTTTTAACTCATCCTTCCAAGGACCTCTCATGGTAGTTATGACCTTCCCCCTACTTCACTGAGGAAAAGGAACTCTGGAGAGCTCAGGAGCTTGCTTGAGGTGCCGAGATACTCAGTTGTTGATGCCATGAATGTAGGCTCTGGGGTTCTGAGTCCATGGCTGCTGCTTCTTACCTTGACTCATTATTTTCACATTATTTTCTCTGTCTCCACAAAGACCCCTCGAGGGGCCTCCTCTTGTCTTTGCCACTGTGTCAGGCAAGTGTGAAGTTCAAGGATGGCCTTCCCTGCTGCTCCTCACACTCTGCTTCGTGATTCCTGGATTCAGCGACCTGGGTTCAGCCGGGTCATCACCGCGGAGTTTCCATCGCTGTGGACACCGCAGTTTCGGCTGGTTTTTCAGGCTCCACCTCTCAGTGCACTGAATCTGGCTTTGTGAGGCACATGAGAAATCAGATAACAGAGCAGACCCTGGCAGGAGAGAGAGGCCCACAGACAGCCTGAGCACAGATCCAGTAGGTCTCTTCAGAGAAGCCCTTTCTATGACCCCGAGCATTTAAATTCAGAAAAGAAGTGTCCAACAGAGTGGGAAGAAAGGAAAAGAACAAAAGGAGACAAGGGAGCACATTTTGCCTTAAGATAAGAGATAGCAAGCTCCTGTTGGCATTTTAAGAGAGAATTGTAGCTTGGGTTTGTCATAAAAGATTCATTCACATTTCACTTCTCAACCTCCTCTGTCATAGGGCAACTTTGAGCAAGTTTTTAATTTTATTTTTGATTTTAATAACTAGTAAGAAGTCATCAGGGTTTTAAGGCCATGTTTCTTTTAATTTAGTTCCACTGTCATTGACCATAGATGCAAACTGAGTCATCGTCTACACAGCTGATTACAGGTTAATGGAATTACATGATCTGAAGGTGCCTCTCCCCCCACCCCGGAACCCCATTGGGAATGTGCTCATGTAATAGTAGCTGCCCTGTTTTGCTCATACAGCCTATTGCTACTTCCCATAGAGATGATATAATTTATTTTTAAAAATTTTTTATTGAGGCATTGTTGCTTTAAATGTTAGTTTCTGCTGTACAGCAAAGTGAATCAGCTATACATAGACATATATCCCTTCTTCCTTGAATTTCCTTCCCGTTCAGGTCACCACGGAACACTGAAGAGAGTTTCCTGTATACAGTCTGTTCTCATTCAGTTCAGTTCAGTCGCTCAGTCATGTCTGACTCTTCGCAATCTCATGGCCTCCCTGTACATCACCAACTCCCCGAGTTCACTCAAAGCCATGTCCATTGAGTTGGTGATGTCGTCCAACCATCTCATCCTCTGTTGTTCCCTTTTCCTCCTGCCTTCAATCTTTCCCCACACAGGGTCTTTTCAAATGAGTCAGTTCTTCACATCAAGTGGCCAAAGTATCGGAGTTTCAGCTTCAACATTAGTCTTTCCAATGAGCATTCAGGACTGATCTCCTTTAGGATGGACTTGTTGGATCTCCTTGCAGTCCCAGGGACTCTCAAGAGTTTTCTCCAACACCACAGTTCAAAGGCATCAGTTCTTCAGTGCTCAGGTTTCTTCACAGTCAAAATCTCACATCCATAGATGACTACTGGAAAAACCATAGCTTTGACTAGATGGACCTTTGTTGGCAAAGTAATGTCTCTGGTTTTTAATACGCTGTCTAGGTTGATCATAACTTTCCTTCCAAGGAGTAAGCATCTTTTAATGTTCTCATTAAAAGCAAGAGAGTTCTAGAAAAAAAAAATCTATTTCTGCTTTATTGACTATGCCAAAGCCTTTGACTGTGTGGATCACAATAAACTGTGGAAAACTCTGAAAGAGATGGGAATACCAGATCACCTGACCTGCCTCTTGAGAAATCTGTATGCAGGTCAGGAAGCAACAGTTAGAACTGAACATGGAACAACAGACTGGTTTCAAATAGGAAAAGGAGTACGTCAAGGCTGTATATTGTTACCCTGCCTGTTTAACTTCTATGCAGAGTTCATCATGAGAAATGCTGGACTGGAAGAAACACAAGCTGGAATCAAGATTGCTGGGAGAAATATCAATAACCTCAGATATGCAGATGACACCAGCATTATGGCAGAAAGTGAAGAGGAACTAAAAAGCCTCTTGATGAAAGTGAGAGAGGAGAGTGAAAAAGTTGGCTTAAAGCTCAACATTTGGAAAACAAAGATCATGGCATCCGGTCCCATCACTTCATGGGAAACAGATGAGGAAACAGTGGAAACAGTGTCAGACTTTATTTTGGGGGGCTCCAAAATCACTGCAGATAGTGACTGCAGCCATGAAATTAAAAGATGCTTATTCCTTGGAAGAAAAGTTATGACCACCCTAGATAGCATATTCAAAAGCAGAGACATTACTGTGCTGACTAAGGTCCATCTAGTCAAGGCTATGGTTTTTCCATTGGTCATGTATGGATGTGAGAGTTGGACTGTGAAGAAGGCTGAGCGCCAAAGAATTGATGCGTTTGAACTGTGGTGTTGGAGAAGACTCTTGAGCGTCCCTTGCAAGGAAATCCAACCAGTCCATTCTGAAGGAGATCAGCCCTGGGATTTCTTTGGAAGGAATGATGCTAAAGCTGAAACTTCAGTACTTTGGCCACCTCATATGAAGAGTTGACTCATTGGAAAAGACTCTGATGCTGGGAGGGATTAAGGGCAGGAGGAGAAGAGGATGACAGAGGATGAGCTGGCTGGATGGCATCACAGACTCAGTAGACGTGAATCTGAGTGAACTCCGGGAGTTGGTGATGGACAGGGAGGCCTGGCGTGCTGTGATTCATGGGGTTGCAAAGAGTCGGACACAACTGAGCAACTGAACTGAACATTCTCATTAGTTATCTATTTTATACATAGCTGTGTATTTATTTTCAATCTCAATCTCCCAGTTTATGCCTACCACCACTCCTTCCCTCCTTGGTGACCTTATTTTGTTCTCTGGTATTTGTCTCTATTTCCACTTTACAAATAAGTCCACCTAGGCCATTTTTCTATATTCCGCATAGGAATGTAACATTTAAATGTTTGTCTTAGAAATTGCATTCACTGGTATTTATGGCATAAAAGGGAGAGATTAAACTCTTCAATAGTTTGAAAATCTGTGTGTCTAGCTTTGCAAACAGCACAGTTAAAGGGGCGAGGTATTCATGAGTAGAAGTCCTATTCCCATGTAGATAGCAAATCTCACTGGCTAACCTAGGATCAAGGAGGACAAGACCAAGAACCTGTGAATCCCATGCTCACTGATGCAGTTTCCAGTTTTTGTTCTGCATCTGTTGACTTTTAGGTGCAATCCTTTGGAAAAATGGGAATGAACAGAGTGGGGAGAAGAATCAGACTGAATCTTAGGAGTGCTTGTTACTCACTAGCTGTGTACAGCCTGGGTTCAGGGACATACCGCTTACTAGTGGCAGAGCTGGAATTAGGTTTTGTCTGAGTCTCCCATTGCTCATATGGACAATATATATCATGTGGGAGTTGGACCGGACAGTGTGTGCGTGCTAAGTTGCTTCAGTCATGCCCAACTATTTGTGGCCCCATGGAATATAGCCCACTAGGCTCCTCTGTCCATGGGATTCTCCAGGCAAGAATACTGAAGTGGATTACCATGCCCTCTTCCAGAGGATCTTCCTGATCCAGGGATCAAACCTGCATCTCATCTCCTACATTGGCAGGAATGTTCTTTACCACTTGTACCGCTTCTTCAGTTTTTATTGCAACAGACTGATCTCTCTGACTTTTGGCTCATCGTTTTAATCTCTTCTGGTTTTAAAATAATCTGTGGGATGATATTCATGAAGCTCTCTCTGTCAGCTAGCTCTTTAAGAGTTTTAGATATCCAGCTTTGATTATTGCCCGAATGTTTTAGGTGCTCCTGGCTCAGGGACCAGTGCTATATTTGTGTGTGAAACAAAGATGCCTGCAGACTAGGAGAGCGTGGCTGGCTTTGCAAACTCTCCTTGGCCACGAGAGACTGTCGCGTACTGTCTGGGGTGCTGCCATAGGCGGGGACCAAGCACGCCTGGATGAAAGGAAATATGCTGGATTTCTTAAGGAATAGGAGGCCTTTGTAGAGTTGGATAGCTTCCAGGAACTCGACCATGTTCAAAGGATGAAACAGAGTTTTTAGAAAGAAATGATTTTGTTAACATGAACGGGATGGTAGCAGTGGGGACCAGCACGAGGGGACAAGGCCAGCCAGAGCTTGGAAGACAAACTTGTGATCTTAGCATTTCTGACTGCGTGTTAGAGGCTCCCACCTGACTTCACCCTATATCTTGAATTATAAGTTCATTTCTCCTCTTGCCTCACCTCAAAGATTTTACCTCTAACCATCCAGCTCCTCAGTACATGCCTAGACTCCTGAGCAAATATTAATGTCTCTCCTCACAGCTCTTCTGGAGTCTCACATGCTGTCTGGAGGCAGACAGACCTCATGTTGAACTCCCGCTCTGCTGCTGGGCACGGTTTTTACCTGTTTTCAATTTCTTAATTCATAAAGAGGAAGAAAAGTCAATTATGAGGATGATCCTAGAAGAGGATGCCATTTATTAAGTGCTTACCTGAGGCAATAATTTAGAGTGAGCAGAGCACAAAGATTTCCATTTAATTTATTTAAAAAAAAAAGCAAAAACTGTGTGGTAGTAGACAGCATTATCTGCCTCTTATAGATTAGGAAATTTGAGGTTACTATACTCCAAGTAATTTACACAGGTAATTGCAGAGCTGGGGTGGAGACCGCAGTTTCATAGGGCTTTAGAGACTGATGTTTGGATGTTGTGTTAGTTTCCTGTGGCTGCTATAACAAAGAACCCCCAAATGGGTGGCTTACAGCAATAGAAAATTTTCCTCTCTCAATTCTGGGGGCTGGAAGTCCAAAACCAAGATGTGAGCAGGACCAGGCTTCTTCTGCAACCTAAAGGGAGAGTTCCCTCTGCCTCTCCAGCCTCCAGTGTTTGTTGGCTGGCATCCTTTGTTTTCTTGGCTTGGGATGGATGGCTCCAGACTCTGATTTCCTCATCACATGTCTATCTTCTCCTTTTATGTCTGTCTTATTGTAGGAGCCACAGCAGTCCTGTTGGATGAAGGTCCCTTCCTACTCTAGTACAACCTTGTTTTAACTAATCACATCTGCAGTGACCCTATTTCCAAATAAGATCCCACTGAAGTGGTGAGAGTGAAGATTTCAACATAGCCTTTGGGAGATATGATTCAACCTGTGCCAGTTATTATAGTGTTGAAATAAACCCCATGTCATGGGAAAGAAATTAAAGAATGCACGTGAAGTATCTGACATGTAGATGCCAGGAAATGCTATTGTCCCTGATAAGATTATTTTAGGAGATAATACTTAATCCCATGTATATATATGCACAATATATATACATCATATATATATACACACACCCATTATATATACATTATATATATATACATTATTGTATATTATATATACATTATATATATGTAATATATAATATTTAAATATGTTGCTGTTAGTGCTAAGTTGTGTCCAGCTCTTTGTGATTCCAAGGTCTGTAGTCCATTAGGCTCTTCTGTCCATGGGATTTCTCAGGCAAGAATGAGAAAGTTGAGTGAGTTGCCATTTCCCTCTCAGGGAGATCTTCCTGACCCAGGGATTGAACCCACATCTCCTGCATTGGCAGGCAGATTCTTTGCCACTGAGGTACCATATATGGGCTTATATATTATAGAATTTTATATAGCTATTATTTTTTAAAAGGTGGGAATCAGAGGTTAGATGAGTGGACATTGAGGACACATTTTGAGGGCATGGAGCTTTTTGGATTACTTTAAAATACAGTTACACAAAGGCAATAGCCTATTTGATCTTCACTTTTTAAAAATAAACTTCGGACACTGTCCATTTTCCATGTTCCCTTCAGCAGTATTCTTGGCAAAATTTAAAAAAGAGTAAAAGCAAAGGTGTGAACACTTGTCTTCCACCAGAAGATGAATTGAAATGGAGGCATTCTATAAAGGGCAGATATATCAAAGTTAGAGATGCGTGTGATTCAGGTTGAGTTCTGCCACGTCAAGGAAGCATGGACCAAGGACCAAAGGACTATTCCAAAATAACTGAAAAGTTTCACTTGCGATTCTGACTCACTAAGAAGAGGGAACTAGTCCATTGCCCTATTTCTTAGAGTTTCTTTCATTCTCCTTACAGCCTGGAACTCTCTGTTCCTTTCTCTCTCAGCTCCCATCTTTTCCTTTCCTACAGCACTGGCCTGATGTCTCCTGTCCCCACCTCTCTGCCTTTCCAATTTTCTCATATTCTTTTGCGACTCCATGCCACAAACTCGAAAACGTTCAATCTGATGATGGCAGAAACCTGAGTGAAAGTCCTGGCTGGCTAGAAGCAAATTGGGTGACATTTACAAGCTTTTTGAATAAGCAGAAGAAAGGAAGCTTGGCAATAATGAAGCTTGTTTTGTCTGCTTGCATAGCACATTGGGTTATCTCGAAGTGGAGATCATGTTCAACTTGATTCATGTATCGTTCTGCTAATTTCCCTGGAGGCAAGAAATAGCGGAATAAGTGGAGCAACACTTTGCAGGCTGTTAGAGTGTTTGCTCCATGCAAGGCACTGTGCTAATCACTGGGGAATGCTGTGTACTTTATCCACCTTCACAGCTGCTCATCAAGTTCAAGGCTTGCACACGCACTGGGTTTCCAGAGCCTCCTGGGCATGCAAGTCCTCATGGCCAGCTCAGAGCAATAGGAACTGGGAGGCAAATGAGGTTGGGTGGATCATTGTACCCAAGATTCACTGTTTAACTTGCAGAGGTGTTCTTTATGTGTGTGTCTTGGATAGGGTTCATGAATCACAAATTGGGATAGATTTTGAGAGAATTATTTAAAAGGCACAAGAATCAGATTCTAAAATAATTTCAACTGCCTGGAAGAACTGGTCTAATGCAACACTAAATTTAGGAGGGATGACTGTAATTTCTTGAATCCAAAGAAAACTTGGTCCAAAACTTGGTCCAAAGAAAACTCTTAAGTGCAAGTCCTGGGAACAGGATGGGAAGCATCCGTTAGAAGCAGCACACTGAACCGTGGTGTGAGCTTTCAATTTGCTGTTTGTTCAGTAATGTTTATTCACTGGTGTCAAGGCAGCACAGGTGTCAATATGATCTGCGGCATCCTTGGTACTCACAGGATGGGTCAGCTACTTCTGGGATGTTTTGTTCTCTTTGTGCTTTATTTTTTTAAATCAATTAATTTTAATTGGAGGATAATTACATTAACAATATTGTGATGGTTTTTGCTATATGGCAACAGGAATTGGCCACAGGTATACATGTGTCCCCTCCATCCTGAACCCCACCTCCCACCTCTCTCCCCGCTTTATCCCTCTGGGTTGTCCTGGAACACCGGCTTTGGGTACCCTTCTTTATGCATTCAACTTGTACTGGTCATCTGTTTTGCATATGGTAATGTACATGTTTCAGCACTATTCTCTCAAATCATCCCACCTTTGCCTTCTCCCACTGCATCCCAAAGTCTGTTCTTTAGGATGCTTGGGGCTGGTGCACGAGGATGATCCAGAGAGATGATATGGGGTGGGAGGTGGGAGGGGGATTCTGGATTGGGAGCTCATATACACCCATGGCGGATTCATGTCAATGTATGGCAAAACCAATACAATATTGTAAAGTAAAAATAAAATTAAAAAAATAATTTATTTATTTTAATTGGAGTAATTATTATAATTACTTTATAATATTGTAGTGGTTTTTGCCATACTTTGACATGAATCAGTCATGGGTGTACATGTGTCCCCCATCCTGAAGCCCCTTCCCACCTCCTTCCCCATCCCATCCCTCGGGTCATCAGCCCTGAGTGCCCTGTCTCATGCATTGAACCTGGGACTGGTGATCTGGTTCACATATGAAAATAAACATATTTCAATGGTATTTTCTGAAAGCATCCCACCTTTGCCTTCTCCCACGGAGTCCAAGAGTCTGTTCTTTATCCCTGTGTCTCTGGTCAACCACTTGTAAAAGAATGAAACTAGAACACTTTCTAACACCATACACAAAAATAAACTCAAAATGACGTAAAGATTTAAATGTAAGACCAAAAACTATAAAACTCCTAGAGGAAAACATAGGCAAAACACTCTCTGACATAAATCACTGTAGGATCCTCTATGACCTACCTCCCAGAGTAATGGAAATAAAAGCAAAAATAAACAAATGGAACTGAATTAAACTTAAAAGCTTTTGCACAACAAAGGAAACTATAAGCAAGGTGAAATGACAACCTTCAGAATGGGAGAAAATAATAGCAAATGAAGCAACTGACAAAGAATTAATCTCAAAAAGATGCAAGCAGCTCATGCAGCTCAATGCCAGAAAAATAAACGACCGAATCAAAAAATGGGCCAAAGAGTTAAACAGACATTTCTCCAAAGAAGACATACAGATGGCTAATAACACACGAAAAGTCTGTTCTTTTTGTCCTCATCTCCTTTGCTGCCCTGCATATAGGATCATAGATATCATCTTTCAAAATCCCATATATATGCATTGATATACAGTATTTGTCTTTTTCTTTCTGACATATTTCATTTTGTGTAATAGGCTCCAGGTTCATCCATCTCACTAGAACTGACTTAAATGGGTTCCTTTTTATAGCCGAATAATATTCCATTGTGTATATATACCACAACGTCCTTACCCATTCATCTGCTGGTGGACACCTAGGTTGCTTCCACGTCCTAGCTATTGTAAAGAGTTCTACAGTGAACACTGCAGTACATGTGTGTCTTTCAATTCTGATTTCCTTGGGGTGTATGCCTACAAGTGGGATTGCTGGGTCATACCGCATTTCTATTCCCAGATTCCCAGTTTTTTAAGGAATCTTCACACTATAGGGACTCTACCAGTTTGCATTCCTACCAACAGTGTAAGAGATTCCCTTTTGTTCACACCCTCTCTAGCATTTATTGTTTGTAGACTTTTTGATGATGGCCATTCTGACCCGTGTGAGATCATTGTGGTTTTGATTTTCATTTCTCTAATGTTGAGTGATGTTGAGTATCTCTTCATGTGTTTATCAGCCATCCTTATGTCTTCTTTGGAGAACTGTCTGTTTAGGTCTTTTGCCTACTTTTTGATTGGACTGTTCATTCTTCTGGTATTGAGCTTCATGAGCTGCTTATATATTTTGGAGATTAATTATTTGTCAGTTGTTTTGTTGCTATTATTTTCTCCCATTCTGAGGGCTGTCTTTTCACCTTGCTTATGCTTTCCTTTGTTGTGCAAAAGCCTTTAAGTTTAATTAGGTCCTATTTGTTTATTTTTGTTTTTATTTCCATTAAATAAATTGAGATTGTAGTTTGTCTGCTGGACAGGAACCTCAGTGTCAGAGACAAAGCTGAGTGTCTAGTGAGAGAGGCCAACTTTACCTGGAGAAAGAAGGCCATCTCTTCTCTTGGGGGACCACAGGTTAGAGGGCATATTCTGGCTTCCTGTGGATCCAAAGGAAAGGACTAGGCTAAATGGTAGACAACATGATAAGATTTCAGTTCAGAAGGTCACTTACCAACGTGACTTGTATCTCAACTAATATCTTCTTGCCAGTTCAGATGTTGGGAGCTGTTCCTCCACCTGTGGAAATGTGATGTTCTCCTTGAATTTGTGTACATGTATTTCTATGGTTCCAGATAGTTCTCTTACAAGACTTTTATAATCATAAATGACTTAAGATTGGTAATGATGAAGATATTTATACTGCAGCATTTAAAATATACTTAATGTTCAGTTTTACCTATTTCTGTTTTTAACTGTTCCTCAGTCACTTCCAACTGCTGAGAGCCCAGTACTCCACTGAGTTGCTCAGCATTCTTTTCTTCCCTGTTCTGGCTCATCCTCTTTCTCTCTCATGTGGAACTATCTAGCAGTATCTACTCTTACCTTGTCTCCCAACAGATCCTGTCTACAGGTTCTCTCTCCTCACATAACAGGCTTACCAAGTGTCTACGTCCATTTGTACTGCTGTGAGTGCTGGAAGACTGAGTGGCTTGTAAATAGCAAGCATTTATTTCTCAGGGTTCTGGAGCCTGGAAAGTCTAAGATCAAATTGCTGGCAGATCTGGTGTCTGATGAGGACCAGCTTCCTGATTCCTAGGAAGCCATTTTTTTCTGTAAGCTCACAGGGTGGCAGAGGTGAGGGAGCCCTGTCATCTTATTCCTAGGGTTTCCTTGGTGGCTCAGAGGGAGGTAGAGAATTGGCCTGCCAGGCAGGAGCTGTGAGTTCTATTCCTGGCTCGGGAAGATCCGCTGGAGAAGGGAATGGCAACCCACCCTAATATTCTTGCCTGGAAAATCCCATGGACAGAGGAGCCTGATGGGCTACAGTCCATGGGGTCACAAAAGAGTCAGACACAGCTTAACAGATAAGCAATAGCAGCAGCAGTCTCGTTCCTGAGGGTTCTACACTCATGGTCTAACCCCTGGGTAGTGTCCCACATGACCATTTGCTCTGACAGACTGTTATTCTCTCATGAGCACTGCACTGTGAATGGTCTCATAAGAGCTCCGTGGGGACCACAGAGCCACTTGACTGGGGCCACTGTTGATGCTGACTTGCACTATTCACTTAACAAGTATGTGCTGATCCTTCCTGTGTGTCTTCATGGGGGTTGGGATGGGATGCAGAGCATAATAAGATAACACGCCTTCCTCATGGCAGTATATAGACTAAACGTGTGCTATTGTTCAGTCAGTAAGATATCTCTGACTCTTTGCGACCCCATGGACTTGCAGCACACGAGGGCTTCCCTGTCCTTCATTGTCTCCTGGAATTTGCTCACACTCATGTCCACTCAGTCCATGATGCCATCCAACCATCCCATCCTTTGCTGCCCCGCTTCTCCTCCTGCCTTCAATCATTCCCAGCCTCAGGGTCTTTTCCAGTGAATCAGCTCTTCACATCAGGTGCCCAAAGTAATGGACCTTCGGCTTCAGCCTCAGTCCTTCCAATGACTATTCAGGACTGATCTCCTTTAGGATGGACTGATTTGATCTCCTTGCAGTCCAAGGGATTCTCAAGAGTCTTTTCCAGCACCACAGTTCAAAACCATCAGTCCTTCAGTGCTCACCCTTCTTTATGGTGTACATGGATACTGGCAAAATCATCACTTTGACTATATAGGACTTTGTCTGAAAAGTGATATTTCTGCTTTTAATATGCTGTCTAGGTTTATCATAGCTTTTCTTCCAAGGAGCTAGTATCTTTTAATTTCGTGGCTGTAGCTGCCATCCACAGTGATTTTGGACTCCGAGAAAATAAAGTCTGTCACACACTGAACATGTGTTTTCCCCCACAAATCCATATGTTAAAGCCTCACCCTTGGTATGACCGTGTTTAGAGATGGGTCCTTTGGGAGGTGATGATGGTAGAGTCCTTATGAATGGGATTAATGCTCTTATAAAAGAGACTCCAGAGTTCTCCCTTGCCTAGCACAGCAAGTAGCAGCCATCTGTGAATAGGGAAATGGGTCCCCACCAGATACCATATCTGCCAGTACTTTGATCTTAGGTTCAGAGCCTCCAGAACTGTGATAAATTCCTTTTGTTGATAAGCAGCCTGCTCACTACTGTGTTTGTTAGATTGGCCCAAACAGACTCAGACAGCATATGTCAAGGCACCTGTTCATTGTATGTCTTTAAGAAAGACCTGTGGTGGATGATGGATATTTGGTGAAAAAGAAGCTTAGTGGGCACTTTGCCTTACTCCATGGAAGGATCCAGAGTTAGGTGATATGAAGCATTGTTCTTTGAAGATGTGTGTGTCTGTATTCCTTTTCTTCCCTGGTGGGTCATAGGATTAAGACCACACTGGCTAATGTATCTCAGTGCCTCGGTATCCTGCTGGTGTTCTGCCCTGTGGCTATTTGGTGATTAGGCTTTCTCGTTGTTTAATTAATTACTGACAGCATTCATGCTCACAGAACCTGCAGGAAATCTCAAGAAGGCTTGATGATTCCCAGACCTTACTTTTCCAGGAGAAAAGGGAAGCAAAGCAGAAATATGGCTCTCATTTTCTTTCCCGTTTATTGTTATGCAGTGCCCTCTCTACATCAAGAGACAATAGAGATTGTAACTCTAGCAAACTAGAGTCACAGTGGTTTTCTTTTGGTTGGTTTTATAAGGCATGCCATTCTCCATTTACATTTGTTTCTTAGAGCATCTGTAAGACATTAACACAGATGTAGTGTCTTAAAATAAGTAAATTTATTGTCTCACTGCTGTGGATCCCAGAAGTCTGAAACCCCTCACTGAATCAAGGTGTCAACAGGGCTGAACTCCCCCAAGAGGCTTTAGGAGGAGAATCCCTTCCAGATCCTGGTGGCTGCCAGCATCCCTTGGCTCGTGGCTGTATCAGTCCAGCTCCTGCCTCCTGATCACACAGCTTTCTCCTAGTCTGTGTATCAAACACTCCTCAATGTCCCTCTTACAAGTGTACATGTGATGGCCTTTAGGTCTCACTTAGATAATCCAGGATAATCTCCATATCCAAAGATCCTTAATTCACCTATATCTGCAAGAACTGTTTTTCCACATAAGGTAACAGCTCAGATCCCAGAGATGGGGACTTGATGTCTTTGGAGCCACCATTCAGCCCACACTATTAGACATTTTTTTTCCTTTTTTTTTAGACCATATATCTGTTGATGACTTTTTAAACAATATTTATTTTTAGTTTAGCTGCGTTGGGTCTTAGTGGAGGCACACAAGATCTTCACTGCAGCTCTTGGGTGTCTCTCTAGTTGTGTCACATGGCTTCATTGCCCCATGGCAAGTGGGTCTTAGTTCCCCCACCAGGGACTGAACCTATGTCTCCTACGTTGCGAGGCAGAGTCTTAACCACTGGACTACCAAAAAGTCTCTCCATTAGTCAGCAACCTTTCTGTGCCTTGAATTTAAGGAATATCTCTTATAAGTGACTTAGTTTTTCTTTAAAAAAGAAAAGTCTGATAGTCCCTGTCTTTTAATTGGCATATTTAGCCCATTTATACTCAACAAAAGTGCCCATTGAGGTATAAAGCAACCATCTGACTTTTGTTTTCTGTTTGTCCTACCATTTTATTTTTTCCTCTCCTTTCTTGCTGCCTTCTGGATGAATAAAATATTTTTTTTATTATTCACTACATTTCCTTGTCAAAATCCCCTGTGTGTGCCTTTGGAGAGTGAAAACTAATTTAGATCCAAAGTCATAGTTGCAAGGGCATCTTGGAAATGTATCTAGCTTTTCCTCCCATTTAGAAGTTTGGAAGGGACTTGAGAGAGGAATTCCATAGTAATCAACATGCAGATTGGGCTGATAAGGGTGTGACACACTTACTTTCCCTGTCATCATTACACAGCAAGTCACTCTGTGTGTTCAGAGTCTTCCCAGAATGGGACACGTGCTTGGAGGTGATGAATGGATGACTCTAAGCCTAGGAATTGAACTTGCCAATGAGTAAACATCAGCATTAGGATACCTTTGTGTTTTTTACAATATGCCAGTAGTGTGCTGAATGGCTTGAACTGTAGAAATGATTGTATGGCTTCTGTTTTGATTTTGAAGGCATGTCAGGATGTCTAGTCTAGTGAGGTAATTGAAGAGGGAACACAAGTCAGCAAAAGAAACTGAAAAAATCTTTTCAATCAGTAGGTAATCTGGGCAAAGGCTTTTAAAAGGTCTGATATCTGGTACCTCCCATTCACTACTGATTTGATGGGGTTGAAAATACACTTTCTTTATTGTATCTGGGATGAGTTCTGCCTCCAGTTTGGATGGAAACAACATACCTCCACAAGTTTGGAAATGCACTTAATTTTGGTATATGGCAGATGAGAGTGGACTAAAGCAGGGAGGGGCAGAATTAGATCTGGGCTCGATTCTGTTCCAAGACCGCTTGGCACTGAAATTGCAGCCTGATATGGAGCTTCTCATTGTGATTCCTCATGTGCAAGCAAAGGAGTCTGGCTGAATAGATAATTTGCCTTCAAACACAGCCCAGAGTGAGAACAAATATGCGGACAGTTGCTGCTACCCAGAGAGCAAGCAGGCTTCTGAAACAGCCTAATGAGCTATGAAAATGGATCTGAGTGGTCCTCGCCAGCCCTGGTATTTCCCACGGTGAGTTTTAGTTTAACAGCTCTCAGGGTGGCACGCAGTTAAGGAGGCTTCCAAACACAACTTTGTGGAATGACGCCCACCTGGATCCTCTGCTCTACAGAATTCTCAGTGAGGCAGTCCCCCATCCAAATTGACACACAAATCTCTCCTTACCCTAAATTTCAACATTTGGGGTAGGTTTTTCAGAATTTGATGTTATTTGAAGATTTTCTGGGCTTCCCTGGTGGTTCAGAAGGTAAAGAATCTGCCTGCAATGCAGGAGACCCAAGTGAAATACCTGGGGCAAGAAGATCCCCTGGAGAAGGGAATGGGAACTTAAGCTAGCATTCTTGCCTGGGGAATTCCTAAGTTTGTTGTACTGGTCTTGTTGATTTTGTGTCCTTAATAGTTGTCGCCACTATTTTATGAGAAGTTGCTGTAAGTAGAGAGAGTTTATATAACATTTCCCAGGACATAAGCTTGAACAGATACTGTTTTCTCAGTCAAAATGCATTCCCAGTAACTTACTCCTGTTTCTATTCTATATGTTGGAAGAGGCCACGTTTCAGAGGGGGCTAAGTGGTATATTTCTGGCCAAGAGATTGTAAGAACTTTTGGAGAAAAGTTTCACTTACTGAATAAAAGGCAAATCTCAAAAATTTTATAGCTTTTCTGTTTTTACTGCTTAGAGAATATATGTATTGTCCAGAGATGCGGTAGCCATTTTGTGACTGTGTGGATTAAAGTTATACACACCAGGAACGCAAAGCAGGGAAAAGAAAAGAACTCTGGTTCTTAACATCATTTTTGACCAACTGCAACAGAGCTCAGCTGTTTACCTAAATAATTTGTTTGGTTTCTTACAAAATAAATCCATATATGTTGAGTTTTCTGTTGGTTGTAGCCAAATGCAATCCTATTTCATCCATTTTGTTGAGTATTTTAAACTTTTTTTTTTTCCTGTAGTCCACCTCTTTCATGTGGAGAGTCCATCAGTGAACAGCTCCTCATCCATTTTCTCCTATACATCTCACTTGCACACAGATACACACATGGGCACATGGACCCACTGACAGATCAGTTCCCAACCCTTACCATCCCAGTGTTTAACATATTTTTAAATGTCTGTCAGGCATATGTTATTTATGTAGTCCCTTAAAACATTTTGGGGAAAAGTATAATACATTTAAAGTCAAAGAGTTTGGGGGTCATGCTAAATAGGACTCAAAAATTGGAAATGAGATTGAGTATTAAATTTTTAGTATGAAATTTTGAAGCATACACAACTGGAAACCTTATGCGGTGACATCCCATTTACTACTTCATAAAATCATCCACTTAAGACTTTGCTTCATCATATAACTCTATTATCACTTGAGAGCTAGGATCATGTCCCGTGTGCCATTTCTAACAAGGGAATATAGAATCCTGTGCTAGTGAGTATTAAGGAATCTGAGAGAGAGTGATGTGCAGCTCTGCCAAGATCCCTGCAGACATAGACTTCTGTTACCAAGTCCAAGCTCACTCTGCTTATCACACTACAGGCCAGTGAATCCAAGAGGCAAGGTGTTGAGGCAAGGAAAATGACTTTTTCAGAAAGCCACCTGACTGAGAAGATGGCAGACTAATGTCTCAGAGTAACCATCTTGTCATGGTCTGGATGCCAGTTTCTCTTGTGGAGTCAGAGAGAAAAAAGCAAGGAGGAATTAAAGTCAAAAGGCAGAATAGAGAGGAAAGGCAGTGGGGAAGCAAAGTGAAAGGGTCTTCAGTCTTGAAACACATCATGGGCCTTTGGAAGGAGTGTGTTAATCTCTTCTGTTCACAGCTGGGTGGGCTCAGATTACCTGTCTTTGAGCTGAGCAAAGGCACTTTAGTTTACAGTCAGATAGAGGGGCAGGTCCTTTGAGGCAAGCCATTCTGCATGATTATCATAACAAAAGCAACAAAAAGCAACTCAAAGTTTTCAACATGGAGTCAGACTTGGCTTCTGTGCCACACTTGGACTTGTTTGGGTGTGGGACACTGAGCTTAGAGATGGGTATGGCTTTCCTATGTTCCTGCCCCACCTGTTTCCACAGTCCTTCTAAAGCCCTGTGCTCCAAGTGTGGTTCTTCCAGAGCAGGATCAGCTGGACTTGCGTATTCTCAGGTTCCATTCCAGCATTATCAGAGATGCTGCAAGTGAGCCCTCCATCCTGCCTTTAGCTAGCCTTCCCAGAGGCGTTGATTCTAGTTAGACAGCTAGTATTCTTGAAAAACCAACCAAACAATATCAGGTGGTAGTGGCTGAGAACTTATATTATGTATTCCTTCTGATAATTTGACTTGAGATAGACTGTGCACATTTCTTCCCCTAAAAGCAGAATCATGGAGGATAGTTGATGGCATAACACTAAAAAAGGAAAGTGCAGTCCTATGAGGGGCCGGTGGATCTGCTGGAGACAATGTTCAACTTGACTCTCGGGTCTTCTTGGGTGTCGATTGCCGTCATTAGTGTAATTCTGCTGGTTGTCTCATAAAATGAAAAGTGGCAGACTTGCTAAATTAATATTTACACTGCTACCTCTGCACTGCTGATGAGCTGGCAATAAGTGTGGCATTCTACTCTGTATATGACAATTGAGGGGAATTCTTGTTTACATATCATTTGTCTTTCTCACTTTTTAGTTTCTTTCCAGAGAGAATGAGGAAATGAACTGTGTGTAATTCTAGAAGTCAGTAATATCCATATTCCAAATGTTTGAAAGTCAGACACTTTGGCCCAGAAGATTTTGTTCAAGGAAGGTGTGTGTATATCCCAATAAGTCATACAAGCCATTTTTAAATTGAAATGAGGGTTTTTGTATGGAGAAAATATACAGGTGAGTGGTAACATGGGTTGTTGTTGTGTAGTTGCTAAGTTGTATCCGACTGTGTGCGACCCCATGGACTGTAGCACTCCAGGCTTCCCTGTCCTTCATCTCCCAGAGCCTGTTCAAACTCATGTCCATTGAGTCATTAGTGTCATCCATCCACTCATCTTCTGTTGCCCCCTTCTCCTCCTGCTTCAATCTTTCCTAGCATCTTTTCCAGTGAGTAAGCTCTTTGCATCAGGTGGCCAAAGTATTAGAGTTTCAGCTTCAGCATCAATCTTTCCAATTAATATCCAGGAATGATTTCCTTTAGAATTGATGGGTTTGATCTCCTTGCTGTCTCAAGAGTCTTCTCTAGCACCACAGGTCAAAAGTATCCATTTTTTAGCATTCAGCATTCTTTATTGTCTAACTCTCACATCTGCATATGACTAGTGGAAAAACCATAACTTGAACTATACAGACCTTTGTCAGCAAAGTGATATCTCTGCTTTTTAAGATGTTATCTAGGTTTTTCATAGCTTTTTTTCCATGGAGCAAGCATCTTTTAATTTCATGGCTGCAGCCACTGTCTGCAGTGATTTTGGAGCTCAAGAAAATAAAGCCTGTCACTGTTTCTATTTGCTTTGAAGTGATGGTACCAGATGCCATGATCTTAATTTTTTGAATGTTGAGTTTTAAGCCAGTTTTTTCACTCTTCTCTTTCACCCTCATCAAGAGGCTATTTAGTTCCTCTTCACTTTCTGCCATTAGGGAGAAAGTGCATATATGAGGCCTCTGCATATGTGAGGTCATTGATATTTCTCCTGGCAGTCTTGATTCCAGCTTGTGCTTCATCCAGCCTGGCATTTCTTTTGATGTACTTTGCATATAAATTAAACAAACAGGATGACAATATACAACCTTGTCGTACTCCTTTCCCAATTTTGAAACAGTCAGTTGTTCCATGTCTGGTTCTAACTGTGGCTTCCTCACTGGCATGGGTAGCATTAAGAAATCTTAATGCTAGATTTATACATAGCTCTGTCAAGTACCCTCTGGAAATATACACATGGCCTTACCCAGGTATGAAACTTGAGCCTTATTCTGACCAATGGTCAGAATGGTCAAGATTTCTTCTGTTTTTCAAGAAGGAAGGAGCAGGAGGCCAGTAATATCAGAATTAGATGACTTGCTCAGGATTACTATTTAATAGAATCAGCCATCTCAGTTTCCCTGAGATGGGGCTTCCCAGCCAATGCAGCAGATGTGAGAGACCTGGGTTTGATCCCTGGGTCAGGAAGATCCCCTTGAGTAGGAAGCGGCACCCCACTCCAGTGTTCTTGCCTGGGAAATCCCAGGTACAGAGGAGCCTGGCAGGCTACAGTCCATGGGATCGCAGAAGTCAAACATGACTGAGTGCGTGCACATCTGCACACACGCATACACAGCCACACACACACACACACACACACACACACACTGTGTCTCCTACATGTGAATGAGTTTCATTCCAGAAGGTCATTCTAAAGTCCAGTTTGTTCATAAGTCCAATTAAGTTAGCCTAAGTATCCAGCTAACACATTTGGCTATATATCACCATACTATAATAGGTTTATAATACTTTTCACACAAATAAGACATTAAAAAACAGACAAACATAAAAAATAAAGATTTTTTTCCTACCATATTGTTCCTTGAAAAGTAGAATAGGACATTACAACAGCCAGCACCTTCATGTCTTTCAAAGTTGACAACTTGAAGTACCCTTCGTGTGTAGGGTACTTACTGTAGTCAAGGGCATCCCTGGCAGCTCAGTGGCAGAGGATCTGCCCACCAGTGCAAGGGATGCAAGTTCTGTCCCTGGAGTGGGAAGATCTCTGGGTGAAGGAAATAGCAACCCCTTCCAGTATTCTTGTCTGAGAAATCTCATGGACAGAGAAGCCTGGTAGGTCACAGTCCACGGGGTCACGAAGAGTCAGATATGACTTTGCGGCTAAACCACCTACTCTAATGTATGGAGGGATGGTCAGGACTTAACGCTTAACCCCACCCTCTTGTTGCAGTGACTAGTTCATCCACAGGTATCTTTTTCATTTAATCAAGTCATAGTGAAGTTCAGGACCTTTATCTGATTGCTGTTGTTTAGCTGCTCAGTCATGTAGACTCTTTGCAACCCCCTGGGCTGCATCACATCAGGCTTCCTGGTCCTTTACCACCTCCCAGAGCTTGCTCAAACTCATGTCCATTGAATCAGTAGTGCCATCTAATCATACCATCCTCTGTTCCCCATTCTCCTTCTGCCCTCAGTCTTCCTCAGCATCAGGGTCTTTTCAAATGAGTTGGCTTTGCACATCAGGTGGCCAAAGAATTGGAGCTCCAGCATCAGTCTTTCCAATGAATATATTTCTCATATATACCTTGTGGATATGTAGATGTATTCCTAATATATATTTATAATATTCTTTCTTAGTGTTGTATTGTGAATACCTTCTTATAGATAGTAGATTGCTTTAACGTGTTTTTTAATGAACAGTACTCAATTTTAATATAATCAAAAGGAATTGTTCCTTTCATGGTGATCCTTCTGTCTTCTGTAAGATAATGTTTTCTATACCCAAGGACAGAAATATACTCCTCTGTATTTTTTTCTATGAGACTTTTAAAAACTTTTGGACATTTTTATCCTTAGCACTCTGGAATTGATTGTGTATAATATGGGCGAGTGTACTGCTTTTGTAAAATTTTGTCTGTGAGAAAGATCCATATGCACAATCCGGGCCCCTTGGGGTGTTGGCTTTTCTGTTCAGTAATCTATGCTAGGGTACCATGGGAGGTGAGTGATGTGGTGGGTGGGGATGGTTCATCATTCAGAATTCCTAGTATCCGTTCAAGTCCTTATCCCTCATACCCACTGTTTCCTTAAAACTATGTGTGGGGAGATTTAAAAACTACATTAATGTCTACGTCTTCCTCCAAAATTTCTGTTTTAATCAGCCTAGGGTAGAGGCTGCAAATCAGTATTTTTCAAAAGTCCCAGGAAATTCTAACATCAGTGCAGAGTCCAGAAGAGGTGCTGTGGAATTTACATCCAGAGATGATTTTAAGTATGAAGCCAGGACATGCTGTGCTAGCTTGCCATCTTAGCAGAAATCCACAGGGTGGTTTTAAAATTAGCATTTCCTACCGATTTATAAATGCAGTGTGTGTTCATTGCTAAGGAAACAACAAGTACAGGAAAAACAAATTGAGTAAAAAATAATCATTCATATTTGCCTCGTTCAGTTTGTATATTTTGTTCAATTTACCTTGGCATGTGCACGTGTATTAATATAGTTAGAATTGTATTGAAAATAACTGTATGGGCATTTTCCTATAACATTCTTAATTACTATAAATACTGTTTTAAGAATCTATCCTTATAGTAATTATTATAGTGTATATTTCATACAAATACTTATCCTGTAAAATCTTATTGTGGTTAGAGATTTATTATTTATTTATGGTGATTGCAATTGCTGTTTCAGGGAGAATAGGATAGCATGTTCTGGGCATTGCAATGGAATGTTTTGTAGTATTGGATCCGAGTCCATGAGATCTGGCTTCTAGGCCCAGCTTTGTGTGAGTGTGTGCTAAGTCACTTCAGTCATGTCTGACTCGTTGTGACCCGCTGTGGACTGTAGCCCTCCAGGCTCCTCTGTCCCTGGGATTTC
>SJYC01034661.1:0-24032 GCA_006408675.1 Madoqua kirkii
AGGTATCTTTTTCATTTAATCAAGTCATAGTGAAGTTCAGGACCTTTATCTGATTGCTGTTGTTTAGCTGCTCAGTCATGTAGACTCTTTGCAACCCCCTGGGCTGCATCACATCAGGCTTCCTGGTCCTTTACCACCTCCCAGAGCTTGCTCAAACTCATGTCCATTGAATCAGTAGTGCCATCTAATCATACCATCCTCTGTTCCCCATTCTCCTTCTGCCCTCAGTCTTCCTCAGCATCAGGGTCTTTTCAAATGAGTTGGCTTTGCACATCAGGTGGCCAAAGAATTGGAGCTCCAGCATCAGTCTTTCCAATGAATATATTTCTCATATATACCTTGTGGATATGTAGATGTATTCCTAATATATATTTATAATATTCTTTCTTAGTGTATGTATTGTGAATAC
Organism: Madoqua kirkii; assembly: GCA_006408675.1. Taxonomy (NCBI): domain Eukaryota; kingdom Metazoa; phylum Chordata; class Mammalia; order Artiodactyla; family Bovidae; genus Madoqua; species Madoqua kirkii. Next base: position 410 of record SJYC01034661.1, read on the forward strand.
CTTCTTATAGATAGTAGATTGCTTTAACGTGTTTTTTAATGAACAGTACTCAATTTTAATATAATCAAAAGGAATTGTTCCTTTCATGGTGATCCTTCTGTCTTCTGTAAGATAATGTTTTCTATACCCAAGGACAGAAATATACTCCTCTGTATTTTTTTCTATGAGACTTTTAAAAACTTTTGGACATTTTTATCCTTAGCACTCTGGAATTGATTGTGTATAATATGGGCGAGTGTACTGCTTTTGTAAAATTTTGTCTGTGAGAAAGATCCATATGCACAATCCGGGCCCCTTGGGGTGTTGGCTTTTCTGTTCAGTAATCTATGCTAGGGTACCATGGGAGGTGAGTGATGTGGTGGGTGGGGATGGTTCATCATTCAGAATTCCTAGTATCCGTTCAAGTCCTTATCCCTCATACCCACTGTTTCCTTAAAACTATGTGTGGGGAGATTTAAAAACTACATTAATGTCTACGTCTTCCTCCAAAATTTCTGTTTTAATCAGCCTAGGGTAGAGGCTGCAAATCAGTATTTTTCAAAAGTCCCAGGAAATTCTAACATCAGTGCAGAGTCCAGAAGAGGTGCTGTGGAATTTACATCCAGAGATGATTTTAAGTATGAAGCCAGGACATGCTGTGCTAGCTTGCCATCTTAGCAGAAATCCACAGGGTGGTTTTAAAATTAGCATTTCCTACCGATTTATAAATGCAGTGTGTGTTCATTGCTAAGGAAACAACAAGTACAGGAAAAACAAATTGAGTAAAAAATAATCATTCATATTTGCCTCGTTCAGTTTGTATATTTTGTTCAATTTACCTTGGCATGTGCACGTGTATTAATATAGTTAGAATTGTATTGAAAATAACTGTATGGGCATTTTCCTATAACATTCTTAATTACTATAAATACTGTTTTAAGAATCTATCCTTATAGTAATTATTATAGTGTATATTTCATACAAATACTTATCCTGTAAAATCTTATTGTGGTTAGAGATTTATTATTTTATTTATGGTGATTGCAATTGCTGTTTCAGGGAGAATAGGATAGCATGTTCTGGGCATTGCAATGGAATGTTTTGTAGTATTGGATCCGAGTCCATGAGATCTGGCTTCTAGGCCCAGCTTTGTGTGAGTGTGTGCTAAGTCACTTCAGTCATGTCTGACTCGTTGTGACCCGCTGTGGACTGTAGCCCTCCAGGCTCCTCTGTCCCTGGGATTTCCCAGGCAAGGATACTGGAGTGGGTTGCCCTTCTCCAGGGGATCGTCCCAGTCCAGGGACCGAACCTGTTTCTCTTACGCCTCCAGCTTTGGCAGGCAGGTTGTCTAGCACTGGTACCACCTGGGAAACCCTCCAGGCCCAGCTTTGCTACTTATCAACGGTAGGGGAATTATCCTCATTTTTACTCTTGAAAATGAGGATAATATTAATCTCTCCCACATAGAGCTGTTTTTAAGATTAAGTGGGAGGAATAAAAATCAGTTAACACAGTTCTAAGCACATACAAAGTACCTGATGAATTTCTGCACGAAACGTCCAGGCAGTAGCAAAGGCAGCCCACCTCCCTTGGCTCAAGGGCCAGTAAGGTTTGCCTGACCAGTTTCTCTGGTAGTAAGTGTTCACTGGAAGGGTCACAGTCACTGCGACGGACTCTGTCATCGTCCTGCTCAGTAGCCAGTGCAGACCTTGCTGGAAAGCCCTGCTTGTTTGAAGAAGGTAAACGGTAATGTGCCGATTACTCTCATAGCGGCTGTGGCTTACTGGCTCACTCAAAGTTAGAGTAATCATTCCCTGGGATTGCCTTTTCTTGTCCTAAGTAGATCTCTGCAGTCAAGGGGCAAATGTGGTTTCTCAGCTATGGAACCAGGTGTGTATATGGCTGGGGGTCTTCCTCCTTGGCTCTCCATGTGCTCTTGGATCCCACAGGGTAACAAACACAAAGGAACAACAAGCAGAATAAAAAATTGGCATGGTCTGGTTTTCTAAGTGGAAGTGAGGGGGCTGTGGGGAAAGAGAAGAAACTCAGTGGAGGAAGAGAAAAAGCTCACTGAGGAAAGGCCAGCTCTAAAGCTGTGTGTTTCTACAGTGAAATCGGGTTGTCTCTTCTAACAAGACCACCTCTGGGTCAAAGTGCTGTGCTGTGTTATGCTTAGTTATTCAGTTGTATCTGACTCTGGGATGCCATGGACTGTAGCCTGCCAGGCTCTTTGTCCATGGGATTCTCCAGGCAAGAATATCAGAGTGGGTTTCCCTGCCCTCTTCCAGGGGATCTTCCCAACCCAAGGATCGAACTCAGATCTCTCTTATTGAAGGCAGATTCTTTACTGTCTGAGCCACCAGGGAAGCTTGGGGTCAAAGAGCAGCATCCAAGAAATGCTTGAGAATCCTCTTGAATGCAAGCTTTTTGAGGGCAAGGGATGTGACTTCCTGTCTAAGTGCTGTTTCCCTAAGAATATACAACAGTGTCTGATACACAGTAGGCACTCAAATCATTTGTTGACTGAATGTTCTACCACTGCCTTCACACCTAAGGGGGTGGTGAAGAGAAGATAAGTGATTCTTGATCCTGATGATTCGGACCAGCAAGGAGGACCTGGGCGAAAGGAAGCCTAGGGAAAACACCAGTATCATCTGGGCTCTGGAGTCTGGGGCAGAAGCCTGGTGTAGTCTGGTGTCCACATGAGACTTTGGAAAGACAGATTCCAAAAAGTTAAAGTATGGTAATAAGTCTGAGACTGGAAACAAAAAGATGGCAATCCCACGGGCAGGGGGAGACACTTAAGAGGAAAATTCTAAGTTGTCTGGTCCCGACTCCAGAAAAAGAGAGGAAACCAATTTAAACAGACCTAAGTGGGTACATAGAAAACTTTGCCTGAAGTTGATTTTAAAGAATTCTAGGAAGCAAAAATACAGATGTCCATGAAACAATGATGGGACCCTACAACCCTAACCCTTAGTCCAGAATGAGTGGAAGTTTGCAAAATGGCAAAATTTGAAGGTTGTTTGAGAGCCAGGAGAACCTGGGGGATAGATTAGTTCTTTTCAGCTGATGGTGAAACGAGTTATCTATTCTTTGCACATACATTACCTGGGCCAAGAGAGCTAAGGGGTGGCAGGAAGAGGTCAGAAGATGCCAAAGGTGGATTAGGTGTGGGTTTTATTAATCACAGGTGAAAATGAGTTACACTTAGACACACAGTGGTTTCTTGAAATTCACTCTGGATTTTACATCTAATCCTGAGTGCTAAGGACCAGTATCACTCTCTGCAAAGGGACGTTATTTTGTGCTTCTGAAACCCAAGTTGCTACAAGTTGATCTATGAGGCCATTCCCTCCTGTTGAACTTTGGTAACCCCAAATCTTAATCTTATCATCTGCATGGCCAACCTATGTGTTTGAAAATATAGGCAAACGCTGTATACTAGTTATCTTTACTTCTCCTTTGGTTAAGATTGGGGAGTATGTTTATCATTTTACCACATTGACCTAGACTGCTATTTATTGAAGCTTGTGTTGCTTCTTTATTTTTCTCTTCTCTCTTGCATTCTTGCTATTTTGGATAGATAACTCTCTGAGAAAGTGTCTGAGATGGTTAGGTCTCAACTTCAATTATGAAGAAATGGAATGTGTGGGCTTAGAAGCAGGCTTTCTGTGAGAGAATTTAGCACCTTTGGGTTAATATATGGGCTTCCCTGGTGGCTCAGGGGTAAAGAATCCAACTGCCAGAAAGATGCAGGTTTGATACTTGGGTGGAGAAGATTCCCTGGAGAAGGAACTGATCCACCTGCTCCAGTATTCCTTCCTGCAAAATCCCATGGACAGAGGTCCCTGGAGGGCTACAGTCCATGGGGTCGCACAAGAGTCAGACACAGCTTAGGGACTTAAAGGATGACAACAGGTTAATAAATGTCTGTCAGCTACATCTTCATTTGTGGGCTAAGATATGAGCTTTTAACAGGCGTGGCTGTCCACATGGTTTCCTAACTTAAAGTAAGTATGGAAGCAGCTGTCACTAAAAAGGGATGAACAACTAAAAATATTTATTGCAGGAAATAAAAAAGTTAACCAAAGTATTTTATTGATACATTCTTGGACAATATCACAGAATTGAAAGAGAATGGAAAGGGGGATTTTTCAGCAAGGGTGTTTCTCCACTAAATTGGCACATGAGCAGCAGGATTAACGAAAGTACTTCTTACAAACAGTAAAAAACGTACATGCTCTTTTTTTAAAGTCCTTATCACACTGATCATCATAGGGGGGCATGAACCAAACCTCAAGACATGAAAAATCCATATTCTTTCCTTCAAATAGTTTAATCATTATTAAAATTATTGCAAAATACCCATATCCTAATTAAAGTAACAAAAGGGAACACAAATACAAATATTGAACATAAATGAGTAACGTGTACTGTAAAATACATTACTGGCATGCATTCCCAAGATCAAGACCTCTATTCCGTTCAGCCAATACCTTTTTCCCTTGGGACCTATCTCATACCAAAGACAGGTAGGGTATACTTTTCTCAGCACAGTTTTTGGTCTTTAAATATCTTTTTTTTTTTGTCTTAAAAAAAAATAACATGATTTGCAGCGGTACTATAATCATAATTATACAGTCACGTACATACATTTTTCCTTTTTAGTCTGCCGAGAGCCTTTTAAAATTTTAATCATTGCAAAGTTTTCCCCAAAGATCCCGCCGTCTGAAAGAATAGGGTACTATGAAAACAGGGCATTCGAAACAAACAGTGAACCGAGGTACAACATTGGATGGCAAAGTGCAAAAGTCCTCACAAACTGTACAGAAAATTTCAAAACCTTGCAGCCTGGAAGTACAGACGTAGAAAGACTGGGCAGCCCCGAAAACGGTCATTGAGGCTCTCAAGGGGTTCGCCCTCAAGAGCCTGGGTGGGACTTGAGTCTCAATGCTCCCTTTGGTAGGGAAAGTCCAGAGTTGCAGCCGAGTTGGCAGTGCTGATGCCAGTGACTTATTAAGCCAAGATAAAGTAAGAATATTTCATAAAGCAGCTGTGTAGGACACTTGGATCCTCTACCGTTGGTCTCCTGGCTGGGGATGCTCCTCCGGTGATGGGCAGCAGGCTGGACCAAAAGAGCCCAATGCCAGGTTGGATGACAAAATAACTGAGGGTCGCTCTCCTCCATTGTTCCATGGAATGGAACAGGTTAGATAACCAGGTTATTATAACTGACATACTTCTTTTTTGCAGCAGGGCCTGAAAGATAAATGTGAAAGAATCAGTTGTGACAGGACTCTATGTACAAGGGTAGGAGCAGAATTAGATCTGTGATGACTTTGGGTGCCAAGTCAAGAGGGGACTGTGCAAATGGCGCTGGATTCCTCTGCCTAATTGAAGGATTTTATCCGCTAGAATCTGCTATGCCCAGCAATTTTGAAACCAGTTGGGTTCTCTATTCTGACCTATTTCCAACCATTTTTATTGTCCACACCATTAGTAAATTTATCAGTGGGTCTCATGCTTTCCAATTAGCTTAAAGGACCCACCCATGTTGTAGTAAATTTCCTTTTGTGATCTTCTCCCAGACTTTCTCATAATAAATGGCTGTTGCTCGGCAAAGGTCTGTCCTGGGTCACTGGAATTAATTTAGGTTGATAGGAGGCTAGACCAACCAGAGTGCCTTCTCTGGTTTTGATTTACACAATCAAATTACTATAGATTGACTTTTATAGTGTTCTCATCAGTAAGTTGTAAATGATAATTTGCAGGATTGTTTCCATTAAGGTTTGAAGCTTACTTAAATCTGCCAGGAATTTCAAAGTGCACAGACTACTTTGTTTTCCTTAAATGTAGACTACATTCTTTTTATATTTGGTGCAGTAAATTTAGGACTCATCTTCATTAATTCACTCATTCATTCATTTTCTCAGTAGGTATGCATCAGTTGCCTACCATATGGCAGGACAAGAGTCAAGGCACCGGGGAGCAGCTGATGGGCACGTCAGACCCTTTCCTGTCCTCCTGATGGAAACAAAGACACTGAGATCCCAAGGTATGTCTCTGCTCTATATTCTAGTTCCCAATATCAAGTCATACGCATTGCTGTCAAGTGATACAGTCTTTATTCATTCATTCGTTGTGGTTTTGCATCAGCTTCTGTTGGACACAAGATAACCATCATGTAGCATTTACTGATGACTTTACTTACTGTTCTTAGGTTGTAACTCTTTTGCTTATTTAGTGCAAACATGTAGCAAGAATTCTTCCAGAACCTCGTTGGTGTTATTGGAGTATAATTGCTTTACAATGCTGTTTAGTTTCTGCTGTACAGTGAAGTGAACCAGCTATATGTATACATATATCCGTAGCCCCATCCCAACTATCTAGGTCATCACAGAACACTAAGCTCAGCTTCCTTTGCTTTATAGTAGCTAGGAATTTATGTGTGAATTCAGAGGCAAGGAAGAGCCACAGTGACATACTAAAAGAGACTTTGTACTTTAAGGCAGTCAGTACGTTACAGCAGTATAGACACTCACGTACAGCCTACAGCAATGCTGATCTTAGCTTCTGCATTAACTGTTGAGAATCTCTTGACAAATTCTGGTTTGAAGACATAGGCTTATTTCCCTATTAAATCATGTTGCATTTTTAACTAAAACTAGAGGGAAAAGTAGTATGTTGCTATATATAACATAGTTTCAATATACTTATATGAAATTGGGGATCTCCCAGAAAACCGGGTCATGAGGCTGGTCGCTGTGCATCGTCAGTCAATAAATTAATGCCTCAGTCTTCTAAAAATGTTTCCATTGTTATCACGGCCTTCACTGTCTTCAACAGTTCTTAGTTTGCAGTCACATAGGAAAACTTTCTAAATATATGCATATATATATATATATATTAAAAAAAAACTTGGAAGCTTATTTACAGTGTTGCATCTAGAAAACCCCAGCTTTACAGTTGCAAGAAATAGTCACAGAATGCCTTGTCAAATGCCCACATTGTAATCATCCTCAAGACAAAGGGAAGGAAAAGAAACAGGAAACCCAGAAGCTGATCCTGACCTAGATATCTGAGACTACTTCTTTGCATGGATAATTAAGATTGTTTTCTGTATAACTGTAGCTGATCTAGTGGAAAAAGCCCAACGTGTTTGAAATTCCTCAAGCTTTTTACTATAAAACACATCATTCAGGAGGAATATTCATTGTAAGAGTCTTAGTAGAAAGAATAAGTAGGCTAGAAGATATTGCAAATCTGAGTATTCATTTGCATTTAAAGATGAGGTCATAGTAAAAAAACAAAACAAAACAAAACAAAGACAACCAAAACAACACATTACAAACAAACCCAGAAGTGAGAATGATAATGGGAATTCACTGCTGCCTGGAGTGGACTGTCTGCTGTGTTCTCTAGTGAACTTGAGATGAGGGCTCCTGATGCTGCACCAGGCTCACCTGACCCAGGTCTGATTGAGCTCTAGCCCTTACTCAAGGTGTGACCTAGACCTGTCCCATGACACACTGAACTTCTCTGAGCCTTTGTAAAATAGGTAGAATAATTATCACCCTGTGGGTTGTTAATGGCTCAAATGTATGAAATATCCCAGTTTCTTGTCTGATAACATAATGCATAACTGTCTCTTTAAATTACGAAGTTCCATACATATGCTCAGCACCCTTGCATGCTTTCTCTGCAGAACAGCTTAGAAACTTGGCAGCAGAATAATAGAGTTGTGTATGTAGATCTTACCATGAGTATTTAAAAAAATTTTTTTTAATTTTTTATTTTTTTAACTTTATTTTTACTTTATTCTACTTTACAATACTGTATTGGCTTTCCCATACATGACATGAATCAGCCACAGGTGTACAGGAGCTCCTAATCCTGAAACCCCCTCCCACCTCTCACCCCATATCATCTCTCTGGATCATCTCCATGCACCAGCCCCAAGCAACCTGTATCCTGTATCGAACATCAACTGGTGCTTCGTTTCTTACATGATAGTATACATGTTTCAATGCCATTCTCCCAAATCATCCCACCCTCTCCCTCTCCCTCAGAGGCCAAAAGTCTGTTCTATACATCTGTGTCTCTCTTGTTTATTTGAACTTTTTGTTGTATATTGGAGTATAGCCAATTAACAATGCTGTGAGAGTTTCAGGTGCACAGCAGAGCCACTCAGCCATACATATACATGCATCCATTCTCCCTCGAACTCCCCTTCCACCCAGGCTGCCATGTAACATTTAGAAGAGTTCCCTGTGCTATATAGTAGATCCTTGGTTATGCATTTTAAATATAGCAGTGTGTACATGTCCATCCCAAACTCCCTAATTATACCTTCTTCCCATCCTTCCCTTTTGATAACCATGAATTCATTCTCTAAGTCTGTGAGTTTGTTTCTGTTTTGTAAGTAACTTCATTTGTAACATTATTTTAGGTTCCACATCTACGTGGTATGATACTTGTCTTTGTCTGACATTGCTCAGTATGACAGTCCATGTGGCTGCAAATGGCATTGTTTCATTGGCTTGTGCTCAAAAACCTTAAACTCCTCGAATGACAATTTCTGTACTTTTCAGAGCACTGTCAATTATTGGAATGTTTATTTTTAAACCATTCTAGCCTTATAAGTAATAAAATAAGTGTCTATGGTATCTGATAATTCCATTTATTTGAATAGCAATGTGGTTTATGGCCTAGGAAAGGAAATTGCTTAGTTCAAAATAGTCATGCAGTGAAATACTTGGTAAGGAAGTATGCTTTTTTTTGTTAAATAAGAATTTTTTTTCTTTTATAAAATTGTGAGTTTGAAGGAACAATGAGTATTAGGTGTGGTCCCTATGGAATTTTTAAAGCCATCTGTATCAGAAGTTCTGAAAGCAAGAGAAACTTTAGGAGCTGGTATTCACAGTGAGACAGTGTTGCAGACACTGATTTGGGAATGAATTACTAATTCACTTTTCCTAGTTAAGAAAGCTCAGACATTCCAACTTATTCTTGATGTTCTGTCAAAATCAAGCTCAATTAACTTCAGTCAACTAGTTTTTTTCTTCTTAATTTTCTGAGCCTTTTTGTCCCACAAAAATTTCTCAAGGTGTTTTCTGTGAAATGTTTGTCACTCAGACTATAGGAAATAAAGGATAAGGGGCAAAAATGGAGAAGACAAGATCAATGGATATAATAGGAACCAATGAATTATGGGGAACAATGAGTAAGTAAAATTAAATAGGGTTTTCTCTTGTCAACATTTAATTTCTTATTTTTCTTAAATAACAAGGAATTCAATACTTTAGTAACAAAGACCATGTGTTTTACTGAGGACTTAAAAAAAATTCAAATGTGTGTGTAGATATATATACCTGTCACTGTCAGGAAGGTAGAGACCTTCTCTTCCAAGTGCCTAGGAAATGTCTCATACAACATCATTGGTCTATGTTTACTACTGTGTGTAATAATGTATGTTTTACTTAATGTGTGTTGTTATAGAAGGGCCTCTGCTCTCTGAAGTCCCTGTCAGCTCTGGGAGGATCTTAGGGGAAAATGGAGCACAAAAAAATGCAAGGAAACCTCATGGACTTGGCCGCCATTTTTTTTTTCCCTCCCCACAATGTCCCTGTGGTGTTGTTATATACAAAACTAACCATGGTCCCAGCTCCTCAGATTTCATTTTTAAGTTAAACCATAGCACTATTTCCCCCCGCTTAGCATCCAAGAAGGGCCAAAATAGCCCAGCTAAAATTGAGAAATCAGTTTCCAATTCTGGCATGAAAGGAGTCAATGGACATTTTAGTGTTACTTTGAAAAAACCTAATTGGTACTTTAAGAATGTCAAGTACAGGTTCACACAGTTCTTAAAATGTGCATTTAAGGCAAAATATACAAAGTCTCTGTTTTGAGACAGAATTTTTGCTTAGTAAAGCTGATATCGAGGTAATTTGATTGAGGCCATATATATTTGGCCTTGGGAAAGAAAGATGTGCTGAAATACTGTATCACAGATTGCTGCTGTTTCATATGCACCCAGGCAGTGAGCTCCTTGTGTGTACTGGCGGTTTCAGTATATCATGGATCCCAGAATTTTGGAGCATGATTTGAATGCAATGCAGTGGCGTGTCCAAGACTGAAGATGTGCATTAAAGCCCTTCTTAAGGGTACCATTACAAGGCAATAGTGATAAAATAGTAGCAGAATATACTAGTGATCCTGGATGAAAAGCTGGACCTAACATCCAGGACGTACTCTTTGAGGGCAGGAGTTTCACAAGTTTCTTTGTCCATCCCTTTGTTTCATCAGCTGTTACCAAAAGTTCACCTGTGATAGTGGTTTGGCTAAAAACTGGTGGCTCGGAGGCAGAGACAAGTAGTCTCTGTTCTGAAATAGTCTGTGGTTCAGTGCAATTCAGCACACATTTGTGGAGCACCTGCTGTGTGTCAGACACTGTTACAGGCAGGGACAATATAGATGCGTTATGCTGAGGTGCACTCTGTCCTTTGAGAGAGGCACTTATAGTCTACTGCAGGAAGGCGGATTGTTTTTTACAAAAAATAGATGCAGCCAATTCTTGTTAATGGCAGTTGTATCCTGTGAATTTACTGCAAGCACTGAGTTTATAATCCATGCCTGAACAAAGCTTATCTAACATGTTTCTTTTCCCCTGGAATGCACATCTAACCTTCCCTTACTTAAGGAATCCTAGACAGCACTTCTGGCTTCCCTGGTGGCTTAGATGGGTTGGGAAGATCCCCTGAAGGAGGGCAGGGTAACCCACTCCAGTATTCTTGCCTGGAGAATCCCATGGACAGAGGAGCCAGGCGGGCTACAATCTGTGGGATCGCAATAATCAAAGGGGATCGCAAAGAGTCTGAGCGACCTTCCCTTTTCTCAGACAGCACTTCACTCTGCTCAGCGAAACAGTAAAATCACCCAAATAAGTACAAATATGTGAAGCACAGGTATCCAATAGACCAGGAGCACACTGTTTTTGGCTTTTTCTTTTTGAACATAGAGCTGAAAAAAGGTACAATATCGCCCTGCTGACCTACTCTGAGACTTCATATGTTCAGTGACAAATATCCCCCTTCCCTGAATAATGTCTACAAATACTTGTAAAAAACACGGCAGTGTTGATTTCAGTGTTACAATCAGTTTCAGCAATTAGTTGAGTCTGCAAATTGGGGATCCAAGAATAATGAGACTCAAATACCATGATAAGGTCAGGTGATCTCAAACACCAGGCAAAAAGTGGCCAAAGGGAGTAGAGAGGGATTTGGGCAAAGACTCCTGTCGTCGGAAAGGTGGCCATTGAGATTCAGAAGGGGATGTCACTTGAGCAGAGTTTGAAAGGAGATGAGAGAAAGCTATGCAGATATTTGGGCCACAGAGTGATGGCAGGGGCAAAGCCCTGAGCGAAGCTGGCAGCTGACAGGCCAGGGTGGCTGGAACAAAGAATGAAACGTGCGTGGAGAATTCCAACCCTGCCAGGAGGTGACATCACTAATGTGCGCACAGAGGAAGGTGGAAAACCTTGCCTGAGACATTCGGGAGAGGTTTCAAAGTAGAGGAAATATGGAACTGTGCTTGATCAGGAACTAGAGCTATTTCCCTGCCTGGAGACATGGGTGTCAGGGCACCCTTTTCTGTTAAAAAGCTCAGGGTTTTGAGAGAAGAGAAAAAACAAATTGAGGAGTTTGAGGAGTTTAGCGAGGGTTCACGAAGAGAAGAAAGAAAGCTGGGAGAGAGATGGAAGGGAAGTTAATCTGATTGCCAAGAGTATTTTATGCTGGGTATAAGGTTCTGAGTTTTTTGGATGAACTGTGAGCATCTTACCCATATTTGACAGGAGGAGAGAGGTGGAAGATGGGAAGTGCAGGAAGGGAGATCAGCTTGGAGTTGACAGAGGGATGAGGATTGTGTTTGTAGTGAGTGGGGTTCCAAGATGAAACCACAGGGGCCATCCGTGAGCAAGCAGCTCCTAGGCCACCTGGGCCCTCAGCAGCACCACGCTGTCCTGGGGACGAGGGCTCAGGCGAGAGCCTGCTCGGTCACTGTGATGGGGAAGTATCCCTGAGGCCAGAAGTGTGCTGTTGTTTTAATTTGGGAGTGTCTGTATGTGACATGACAACCAAATTCTGTTGTGTTTGGTTCAGCTGACTTGTCTGGCAGTGGCAGATCTTAGAGGACCAGTGTGCTCAAGGGAGGGGAAACCAGAGAAGACTCGTTTAGTCTTGGCAAAGGAAAGAGACAAAGGAAACCTTCACTTTTCTTCCGTCCTTGGAATTCACCTCAGCTTAACCTGTGGGTAAAAAGCAGGGCTTGACAACTGAAGCTCTGTGCAGGTGGGAGCATCCCCTGGACAGTATATCTGGATCCTGGCTTTGGAAGGTGGAAGGATTAGATTCTCTTTCAGGTGACAGAAGTCAGACAGAGCTTCAGTTTACAGCAAGTGCAAAGCACACGTCTACTAGGTGTTAAACATCGGCTGCCTGGGATGCAGAGGGAATAAGACATGCCCCTGTCCTCAAGGAGTCAGGTAGAGCAGGTGCCCCTCAATAGGTACTCACATACATTTATCACAGGATGACTAAAGAGGATAGGTCTCTGGTTGGGGCAGTTGAAACTGATGACATGGGGCCTATTCACGTCTGTTTGATAGTCCTTAAAACTTCTCCTTTTGGCTTTAGACTTTCTGCCAAGCTTTTTTCTCCTTCTTTCTGAGGTAATAAGGATGAGGAACCTGGTAGCCCTGACCCAGTTTGTTCCCTGGAGCATGAAAGTCCTCTGATTTTCATAGCTATTGGGCAGCTCTTCTAGTCCCCCAGTCAGAGGAAACTGAAGGGTTGTATAGTGCAGATCATGATCAACAGTAATCACAAGTATTAGTTGAGGGAAGAGAAAAGAGACTTTGTGATCATATAAAAGATGTATGGAGCAGACCCCTAACCATGCTATCTCTGAATACAGACAGGGGCTCCTATTGGTGAAATGGAAGGAATGCACTGGAATTTGGCCATGGTTGGGGTCTAATGATAGTGAGCCTGGTTCTCTAACTCCGGACTCCCATTACCAATCATAACCACACAAACTGTGCTTAACTACAATGATTCCAGATGTTCTACCTTCATTGCTCTGTGTAAAAGTGCTTTCTCTCTTCTCCTTTTCTTAAACACATTGCAAATCTGTTCATTTGAATAGGGTGCATTGCAATTGGCACTGAAGTTTAACCCCTTCAGGTTCAAGGTATATGAATGTATTTAACAATCCCTTGGGATTTTTCAAATTATCAAATTCCTGATTTTAAATGGATGGCTTACAGTCTTTCCTTCAGTGTATTCTGTTTGCCCCGAGGCTGTCTAATGGATCTGTCCACAGTGCCTGTTCCTCTTAGAAGTCTTGGTTAGAGCATTTGGGGTATAACTTGATTGATTCTGATAGGAGACTGAAATTCTGGTTTATTAGACGTCAGCAGGGGTTTGTGGAAGTGAACCCTGAGTTGGATTCAAAGTACTGGGTCTGGGGAGACTTGACGGGGAAGCTAAAAGGTTGCCTGCTATTAGGAGGGGGTTGCAAAGAGTCAGACACGACTGAGCAACTTCACTTCACTTCACTTCACTTCACGAGAGACAAAAGCTAAAGACCAGGGACTGAGCGTTAGATGCTATTAGAGAATCATGTTGAACTTGGTTATATGTGATAATGAGGTAATGGCAGAGTTGGAGAATGTCTGCATTTTGTAATAAGCTAAAATATTTTGGAGTACTGTCTCATCATATCTGATAACCAACTTTCAAATGGTTCAAGGCAGAGATACATAGATAGATATGTATGAATCAAAAATGGTAAAATATTAACAGTGACTATCTCAGTAATGGATTATACTGCCACTCTTTCAACTTTTCTGAATGTTTGAGAAGTTTCATGTCTAAAGCAAAATGTATGCTTTAGCACTTTTCTCAGAGACAGTTCTACCTTTATCTTATAGTATCGGCCACTGAGAAGTAATACTCTTGACACAGTCGTGTATCTCAGAGAAGAAATAAAAAGAATTGCAATAGTTTCCATGGCCTGGTGTACAATTCTGTTGGTCATAATTCAAGAGTGATCATGAAAACCCCTATCAGAGTAAAAGAACAGTGGAAAATATAAGGACATAAGAAGTACAAGGATAGCGATTGATCAGCTGTATGACCTTTGGCAAGGTACTATCATCTCTCTGTGGCTTAGTTTCCTCTTCTGGAAAATGGACCTAACAATAGCATCAACCTCTAGGGTCCTTAGGAAGATTGAAGGTGGTCACATATGCAAGACACTCAGAATGGGGTCATGTATAATTTTACCATGTGTAGCTGAGATTAGTCTTCTCTCTGAGTGCATGTAGAGAACTCCTCTTGCACAGATAACACTGACTCGTGAGTGCATATTCTCTCTTGGAAGAAAGAATTCCTCCGAAGCAGGTCGGGCTGCTTGTACAATGAGACTAAACTCATTGATGACTGGATGCTTGTTAGGGTGCTGACAGCAATCCCTGAGGGGGTTTGAGGAGTGGTCAGAGCACCTGGGAGATTTCATCTGTTCATTGGAAAAGTGATCTGTCGCGTCACTGTCAACATGTAGCCACTTTCACCCATTTGCACTACTGTTGTCAGCCAGCATTTATTTCTGAAGAAGTGTGATCTTGAAATCCTGAGCTCTGAGAGGTTGTATTGGTCACCTGGAGGCTTGGTGTTTTCTACTGTGGCAGAAGTGATGGTTTTTTACTGTGCCAGACAGACATGTACACCTAATCAATGGTTGTTGCTACTCCTACAGACAGTCTCTGTCATCTCTGTGCGGATTTGGAGCTGGTAATCATTGATTCCAAGGGCACTTATTGTTGGGTTGTTGGCAAAATCAATTGCTGGAATTTTTAAACTGTGCATCTGTTTATATATTCCATTTTTACACTTTGATTGAAAAAAATGGATATCTACTGATGAGTGTCCTAACACTGTCAGATTAGTTGAGATGAGTTCTCTTTTATTTATTCACTGCTCAGATTTGCAGTTTGGAATTGAGCTATGTCTGCATTGATAAAGCGGAGATTGAATCAAGAATCAAGCTGATTCTTTCTCAATTAGAAAGACCAAGACCAAAACTATCCTCGGATGACTGTGACATATGAATGTTTATGACCTCTGGGTCCACGTTACCCAGGTTAGTTATGAAACAGACTGAGCTGTTATCACTCCATCACATTTTTTTCCAGGCAGCTTTTATGTACACAATACCCCAAGTGACCTGTAATATCCCAAAGGGCATTCCAACTGAGTTGATTAAAAATGGAGTGGGGTGAGTCCTTGTGGAAACAATCAACACTGCTGAGTTGATGGGACATGAACATTTTTTTCTCTTGATAGTTCTTTCCAAGAAGCTGAGAAACATATGATTCTTGGACAAAGATTCACCGAGTCCAGATTTGGGCTCTGAATGTAGTAGCATTTATTAAACACATAATATGTGCAAGAAAATCTCAAGCATCTAATATTTACAAACTCTTTAATCCTTCCAGCCAGCCATATGAGGCAGGTACCAATATTATCCCAACTTTACTAAAAGGCTGATGCTGGGAAAGACTGAAGGCAGGAGGAGAAGGGAATGACAGAGGATAAGATGGTTGGAAGGCATCACTGACTTGATGGACATGAGTTTGAGCAAGCTCCAGGAGTTGGTTATAGACAGGGAAGCCTGGCATGCTGCAGTCCATGGGGTCACAAAGAACTGGACATGACTGAGTGACTGCAGACGGTGATTGCAGCCGTGAAATTAAAAGACGCTTACTCATTGGAAGGAAAGTTATGACCAACCTAGACAGTGTATTCAAAATCAGAGACACGACTGTGCCAACAAAGGTCCATCTAGTCAAGGCTATGGTTTTTCCTGTGGTCATGTATGGATGTGAGAGCTGAACTATGAAGGCTGAGCGCCGAAGAACTGATGCTTTTGAACTGTGGTGTTGGAGAAGACTCTTGAGAGTCCTTTGGACTGCAAGGAGATCCAACCAGTTCATTCTGAAGCATATCAGCCCTGGGATTTCTTTGGAAGGAATGATGCTTAAGCTGAAACTCCAGTACTTTGGCCATCTCATGTGAAGAACTGACTCATTGGAAAAGACTCTGATGCTGGGAGGGATTGGGGGCAGGAGCAGAACGGGACGACGGAGGATGAGATGGCTGGATGGCATCACAGACTCGATGAACATGAGTCTGGGTGAACTCTGGGAAATGGTGATGGACAGGGAGGCCTGGCATGCTGCAATTCATGGGGTTGCAAAGAGTCGGACACAACTGAGCGACTGAACTGAACTGACTGACTGAACTGAACTTGAAAAAGACATCACGAGTTAGGGAGACTAACGAACACATCCTGTCATAATAAATATCCCCACCTTTTCTTTGAACTTTAGTTGATAGGGTAAGAGAGGTCTCAGAGAGGTGGAACTGACATCAGGGGTCATAGATCTTTCTCACTCAAATGTTTACCAACTATCTCCTCTTTACGAGGCAGAGCTGGACAGGAAGTTCCAAGGAAACTTCTCTGCAGGTCACTGCTTTCTGATCTTCAGCATCAACCTCCCCTTGATTTCTTTCCTGAAATTCCATGCCCCAATCCCCATGAGTGTTCTGCCTGTTGTAGGAGGCAGTGACTCTTGTGGGAGGTCTTGGTAATGATTGAATTGGCATTCGGGATACATAGATTTCAGGAGACTGAGAAGTATTCCTTTAAGCAGTGAGGGACTCTGGACAGCAAAGCCTGGTGGGCGAGGTTGTTCAGTAGCCTCCTCCTTCTCCCCAAGGAAGCCAGTGCAGAACAGAGGTTTCGAGAAAAAGAAATGGGATGTTTGTTCAGGCTTAGAGGGAAAGTTTGAAATAGATGTTGTGATCACAGATCACTCCTTAAATTCAGAGAAAAGACGACGACTGAGGACAAATGCTGAAGATCATGCAGACTTTGCCTTCCTCCAAAGATGAGCAAGATCCACTTAGTGGTGTGGGAGGTGATGTGCAGTTGGGGTTAACCAGATGACTCTCATGTCCGAGTTCTGGGACTGAATTCCCGGCTGTGCTCTATAAGCCGTGATCTTGTGACAGGTCTCTAAGTCTCAGATTCCTTGCCTTTGAATTGTTAACAAAACCAAGGTGGCGATACTAATGATGTTGGGAGGATCAGATGATTGGCACAGTGTTGGAACTTTAAGAAAACGCAACTGTGACCACCAGCACCACTACCGTCCCCTCCGTGGCTCATCGATCTTAAGATCAGCACCGAAAGCTAGTCAGCTCTACACGATAATGGAATTCAGGAAAATGGTCATATCTAAACTCAGCTGGTGTCCTGTATTTCATCGGGTAAACTTCAGAGGATGTCATTTAAACAAGAAATGGATGTGACACTTGGAATTGCCCACTGTGCTGTTATGTACTAGAGAGTTTTAAACTCTGAACTCAGTCTTCATTGCAAACCCTTAGACCCTTGGGGAGGCAGCTTTCTGAGTCTGTGTTACACTGTGCAGGAGACTGTACTGTTGCAAAGAAAACACAGAAACACAGTGGGAAGATTTTCACATCATTTCAGAAAACAACAGTGGGCCCTGAGAGATAGGGTTTGGCTAAAGAAGTATTTTAATTTCTAGGATATTCCTTTACTTTTGGTGACAGCAACACAGGAAATTCTTAAAATCTAGGCTGCTGCATTAAGGAGAATAGAACTCTTTTTTTTTTTTTCTTTTTCCTGACAAGTGTTTCCTGTTAACTGTTCTCTGAGATAGTGACTGTTCCCTGGGAGATGTCACCTCAAACTACCATGACAGTCACACTATTCACCACCACGACTACCTGTCTCTTTGGGATAAAATAGCACTCTGATGATAAACATTTACCAGATTTCTAAGGTGAGCCATCTTTCATTCTAGGTTCTAGGACTGTGATGGTGCATAGGCATAGAAGGAATCCCCATAACTTTCAAATAATGCCTGCTGTGGTAGAAAATCTAAACTAGGTAGGCACATGCCAAGGCTGCCGACTCTAGCAAAATGGTTGCCAAAGACTCCACTGCTCTGAAGGCCGTCACTTGCTGATAATCTGTCCTCCATGACTTTCTACTCATGATGTTGTTTCCTGGAGCAGACGTAAGCCCCAGCCTGTCAACCAGGAGGTCCAGACCATTGACGTGGTCAATAGGCCTTGCTCAGATTTCCACCCCAGGTCTCTTACGTGGGTGACTCCTGGCTTTTTCCTGTCCACCCCCGTCTTGGATGCTGGTGGTTTACTGTCTTAGTTTTTAAATCCCCAGTGTCTACATGAATCATTTCTTTCTTTTCTGGCTACCTTCCATGAATGCCATGTTCTTGTGTCTGAGGTCTCCTGGAAGCTTAGGATAGCTGTTTCCTACTCTTTTTCAGTTCAGTTCAGTTCAGTCGCTCAGTCGTGCCTGACTCTTTGTGACCCCATGAATTGCAGCATGCCAGGCCTCCCTATCCATCACCATCTCACGGAGTTCACTAAGACTCTCGTCCATCGAGTCAGTGATGCCATCCAGCCCTCTCATCCTCTGTCTTCCCCTTCTCCTCCTGCCCTCAATCCTTCCCAGCATCAGAGTCTTTTCCAATGAGTCAACTCTTTGCATGAGGTGGCCAGAGTACTGGAGTTTCAGCTTTAGCATCATTCCTTCCAAAAAAATCCCAGGGTTGATCTCCTTTAGAATGGACTGGTTGGATCTCCTTGCAGTCCAAGGGACTCTCAAGAGTCTTCCCCAATACCACAGTCCAAAGGCATCAGTTCTTCAGTGCTCAGCCTTCTTCACAGTCCAACTCTCACATCCATACATGACTACTGGAAAAACCATAGCCTTGACTAGATGGACCTTAGTCAGCAAAGTAACGTCTCTGCTTTTGAATATGCTATCTAGGTTGGTCATAACTTTTCTTCCAAGGAGTAAGCGTCTTTTAATTTCATGGCTGCAGTCACCATCTGCAGTGATTTTGGAGCCCCCCAAAATATTCCAAGGCCTTCTCTTGTTACCTGCCACTCCCTTACAATGATCAGCCAGAATCAGTTAACTATTAGGATTAAGGTTCTTTTGTCAGTTGTGAGAAAAGTGGACAGGGAGGGAAAGCATGGGATAAAGCTGAACAAGAATCACAAGCTGTTAGACACTGGAGTGAAGGGATAATTTGAAATGGTTAAAGATAATTTGTTTAATCAGTGCTAATGGTTAATATTTGTAGAGTGCTTGCTGTGCCCAGTTCATCACATGAGTGGTCTAAGAAGGTGCTTTCTTTCTTCCCATTTTGCAGATGGGAGAAGACAGGTAAAGTAGGACTTTACAACCATAGAGCTAGCTAAGCCAGGCCATCTGGCTCCAGAGTCCATGTCTGAACCACTGTGAACATCCTCTTGTGATGGTCTTTGTTCTTGGTCATCTACTTCTAGAAAATTCTAAGAAATGGAAATATTATAAAGCTGGAGAGTGGAGAAAATGAATGGTCAGTGTTTGATGACAGGTCAGGCCCCTCCACCTGGCTTTCTCTAGCATTTCTATAGTTTCCCCATAAAAGAGAACTGAGAAATATAGCAGGTTTTGAAAAATGGAGAGCAGGATTCTGTTCCTAGTGGGCAGAATTTGACACTCTAAATACCCTTATCCTTTCTCCGTGCTTCTGAAAAAGCTCATGCCTGGAAATGGAATCTCATTTCTGTCCAGCACCGAGGCTTCTCCCTTGCTGGTGGAAATGAGCCATTGTATCTGGTGAGCTACAGGTTGCCAGCAGATGTCCAGAAGCAAGGACATATCAGTTTTCAATAGGACATGTGTTTGATTTGTCTCAGGCCCTTGTATTTGAATCCAAGTTTCTAGCTTGTTATAATTTCTGCATTTGGATAATCTATCTGTTGCCTCTCATGAGACCCAGTTCAGAAAGGTCATGGACTGAAACATCTATGATAGGAAAAACCTTTAGCTGAATGGCTGACTCTTTTTGGTCTCTCCCGGGGCGGGGTAGGGGGCAATAAACATACCAGCAGTTGCTATACATTCTATCATTGGCTGTAAAATTTCCAATCAACCTGATCTTTCCAAATCTACAGTCAGCAAGAAGGCTGTGCTTTGAATTTATCTACTAGGAAAGACTTAGTCTTATTTCAATTATATTTTTAAGATCAAACTTTTGGAAGTATTTTCTATATATTTTGCTGATGATTTCAAAATGAAAACTCAAACTGGTTCACTTCTAGTTCATCCATTTTTAGATAGGGAAGAAGAAAACAGTCTTCTATCCGCATGTTGAGAAGAGTGATGGAAAAGAACGATCCATTTTCAAGAAATTAAGAGAATTCCAGGGAGATAACCAATGTTCTGAATTTCTACACTTTCAGTCTTTCTACAGTTAGCACCAGCAGTCTGAGAAATGAACCCAAAGCCCTTTCAGAACTCCCATCTGAGCAAAAAAAGATTAAATCATGCTCAACACGCTTCACAAAATAAACAGTGAAGTGATATGTTTTTGAAAATAAGAATTTCAATGGTAAGGGATAAAACAAAGAGAGGTTACCAGGTAACCCCGTCAAACCAGAAAATTCAATAAGCCTTTGCACCCCTTCCCTTTCCCACTACTTAATCAGAGTGTTACTGGAATCAGTTTGAATGAATTCACGTACTTTTCAAACGGCTGTTTTGATGTCCTGTAAACACAGCCCAAATATCTATTTCTGCAACAGAACTGACAATAAAAAATGAAATCATTCAACCCGTGGGATTAGGGTTTCCAAATTAACTATGTTATGTATTCAACTTGGACGGGGGCTGTTTATTTCCTTGCATCTCAGTGTCCTCGGCGGCACTGCACGAGCAAACTCGGGTCTGCCCATGCCCGCTCTGTTCCCTTTTCCATAAAAGCTTACAGATGCTCTCCTCTTCTTAATGTATGCCCTGGGCCTTGAGATGTTGACATATGAAGTCCTAAATATTAGTATCACTTCTGTGGGAAATGGTAGTGGATAATGGTCAATTTCCAGGCCTCCGTTTATATTCTGAAAAGCATTATGTTCTCTGTAGGCAGAAGAAATGGAAATGAGGGCAGTCAGTGCATCCTAGCCCTTGGGTGGTTATGGAATGAGTGTGGGGAATTGTTGGCCAGAGGAGCAGGCATTTTAGAATGGACCATAAAGAGGAGACAGCTTGTGCGCCATCACTGGGATGTGAATGGGCGGGTGGGGAGGTGTGTGTCTCCATTCCTCACATCTCTGAATGAGGAAGACCTCCCCCACAGCATGTTGGAAAGCTCTCTACTGGTCAAAGCTCCGGACTTTTGAACTAAACCTTGAGGTTTTGCTTATACTCTAGGACACAGAGTAGGTTCAGTGGAAGGGAAGGGCCAAGTGGATCACGGGGAGATACTGGTGAAGAATTTGGTGGGAGGAATAACACTGAGGAGGAGAGCCTGGCCCAGGGCGGTACCCTGAAGTCCTGCAGTTTGTTTGCAGGAGGAGGTAGGGATGAGCCAAATGGAAAGGGCACACATCTGTGTGCTTGCTCAGTCAGTCATGTCCGACCCTTTGCAACCCCATGGACTGGAGCCCACCAGGCTCCTCTGTCCATGGGATTCTCCAGGCAAGAATTCTGGAGTGGGTTGCCGTTTCCTCCTCTAGGGGATCTTCCCCACCCAGGGATCAAACCTGCGTCTCTTACATCTCCTGCATTGGCAGGCAAGTTCTTTACCACTGGCAGCACCTGGGAGCTCCACACGCGCGCGCACACACACACACACTATGGTGAGAGATGCTGAAAAAATAGAGAAGTATGTGATTAAAAAATTAAAAGAGAGCTGAATTTATAATCTCTCGCATTCTCTCTTCTTTCTCTCAGCATGTATAGGCGGGACGAGGCAATAACTGAGACTCTGGAATGGGACTGGGAGCCTGAATCTTTGCTCTGCCACTTCCTGCGTGATGTCAGGGAGTTCAGTTCACCCCTCTGTGGTGCAGTTTGCTTAACTGTTCACTAGGAATACCAACAGAAACTATTCATAGAGGGGTTCTAAAGATCACATAACACTGGCACTTAGGAATCTTTTGAAAAGCATTCGCTATTAGTATTTTATCAGTTCCCGATGAACAGCCAAGTAGACTTCCATCTCCTTCATTTCAGCTGGAAACATAGTATAGAAATAAGTTACTTCAATCATAAGAGACAGGCTGCTTATTTAGTAGGAACTGTGTAATGAATTCCTTTGTAAACTCATTTTGGAGCCATAAGCAATTCCAAAATCCCAGTTTGCTTACTAAGGGACTACATGTAGTTTTCGGTTCTGGACTGTTCCTTACTTGTGTCCCCAACCTTTGGCATGTGTGGTGTTTCACTTGGCAAGTTAAGGCATGGTGTGGTATGGGGCATTCTGCTTGGGCAGCTGAAGTGCGCCTCTGGAGCATCCTCCCTACAGATGCTGTGAGGATTGTGTGTTGCTTGAACGATGTGAATGTTATTCAGATTTAACGGGGAACATTTTTTGAGTACCGTGCTACTGGGTTTGACCTCTGTAAGTAGCCCTGTGTTCCTCTCTGTTGCCTCTCAGTGCTACCAACCTCCCTGGGAAGACTGGCACCTTTCTGGGCCTTGCACAGACCCAGCACCCAGGGGGCAGAGCTTCCAGAGGCTAGTTCAAGATTCTTCTCTGGGAGGGTGGCGGTTTTGATTTTTCTCTTCCCACAAGCCCGGAGGCAGGAGCCCAGGTTCATCTTCCCTGCTCTGCGGCATGTCTTACTCTTCCTCCATGGGGCCCAGAGAAACCAGACCAGTGGCTGCTGCCCAGCGAGTGCAGTGGAGCCAGTTCTTACAAGACACACCTCACTGATTGTTTGCCTAACCGCCATTTTTGATAAAGGAATCTCCCATGAGTCTTGACCTCAGTTCTAACATGAGAGCTGGTGATGAAGACCCAGCTGCGTAACAAGCCATTGCCTTGCTGATCTGGCGAGCTCTAAACCCTTACTTCCCTCAGCGACCTCTCAGGGAGTCTAGGTGATCCTCACGTGGCCTCCATATTTCTCACTAGCCACCACTCCTTTTTTCATTCAGAGGTAACAAAGATATTTTCCTTACTCTAAGAGATTTTATTGTCAGTCAGTAATCTTTAATCATTCTTATTTACTCATGGTCAACTAAGTCATTATCCCTATAGCAAAAACAGTGTTTTCTTGTCACAGTCCCTTAAGCCGAATAGCATACAGTGCCAGGAACTGAGTACCAGGAACACCAGCATTGACTGTGTGGCGTATTGGGCTCTTAGAACATTAAGATGCTTCCTTAGAAATGGGTATTGACCGGATTTAGTGTGCTGTAATCATTCCACGGATATAGCCACTTCACTGCTTTAACAAATTACCTAATGGCTCTCCTTAAGACTCTCCCACCTAAGGAAGTGTTTACCGCCACACAGAGCAGTTGGGTCACAAGTAACGCTTACAGCTGAAGCGATTTTTGTATCTTCAGAATTGCGTAGACGCTCCCCAAAAGATTTCAAAGGAGAAGGGGATGCAATGTTTTCTGATTCCCTGAGCTAAAGACTTATTGTCTAACCACCCCCCCCCCCCCCCCCCCCCCC
>SJYC01034662.1:0-15131 GCA_006408675.1 Madoqua kirkii
TTACAAGGAACTTTTTAAAAAAAGAAATAGCCTTCTTGTAAGCATGTTTTAAATTTGAAAACTTTTTTTTTCTCAAAACGATTGTATAAATTAGGCAGAAGAATATAGAATGGAAAGGGCAGGACTGGCTACAAAAGAAATGGGTAGAAAGCACAAGAAGCACTGAAAGCCACTGGAACTGGTGGAGCCTGTGGTTCTAGTCAGCCTGCTAGCTGTTGGGGTGTAAAATCTGAAAGTCCATGTTCTACCGCTCCAGTCCTTAGGAAACTCAGAATACTGCTGTGGGGGAGGTGTGATATGTGACATCATTTATTTTCCCATAAACCCGTTTGGGTTGAAACAAGTTCTTTCCCCACTGAAGTGGAGCAAGGAATCAGCACACTGGGAATCATACTGCCTTTAATTTTTAGGTGCTCTATGTTTGTTAGGGCTGTTTACATCAGCTTCTACAAGTGAGAGTATCAGCTTAATCCATGGAAAATTATCCAGTCTCTACAGATTAGATGTGAAACATTTTGACCCTTGAATGTCCGGATCAAACTCGGGTTGAAATATTGTTAATGAGGGTGAAAAAATTCCTGGTTGGGATGTTCAGTCTCTTCAAAACCCAAAGTAGCAGCAGGTGAGAGGAATGGATCATTTCTCTCTGAAATGGAGAGGCATGTTTGTGGTCCTCTGAGAGCCTGGAATGCCCATGTTTTTGGCAAGGAGAAGCTTGGGTTCAGCCGGTGCTTGGGCCAGAACCAGAAGCCACCAGCTGGGTGGCTGTTCATCTGCTCTTGGCTTGGAACCAAGATTGATGTAGTATTTTTCCACTTGCACATCTCACAGGTGGGAGCTAAGCCAGGCAGCACCGTCACCTCCACTGGATCTGGACAGTGTTGGCTGTGACAGGTGATGGTGTCTCTTTGGACTTAGGAATGAGTGGACTCAGTTATAGCCTTTCAGGATCCAAGCAGCTCTTCACCAGTGGAGTTTCTGCACAGAGGGAAGGGTGTGTTGGCGGCCCTCGGTTGATGCAGCCAGGCTGCAGGTAGATAAACACACGCACACATACACAAGCATGAGGCGGACTGGGTGAGCAGGCTGGCGTCAGAGAGCACTTTTCATACAGTAACGTGCCTGTGAACACGTGGAGCTCTCGTTAGGCTGCAGATGCCAGCCTAGTTAACGTGGGATGCAGCCTCAGTGTATGCGTCTCTAGCAAGCCTGAGGTGCTGCTGCTGCTGTTGGCCCGCCAACCAGACATTTCTGGAAATGTACAGCCCTGTCGAGTTCTGTTAATCAGGCTTGACCTTGATGGCACATGTAATTAAAAAGAGAGCTTGCATTTCACACCAGACTATGCAACTCATAAAAGCTGGTAGATCAGACATGGACCCAGGTCGGATTTCAGTCTTTAGTTGGAGGTACCGAAATGGCTACCACATTCTCTATTCTTTGCTTCATATGTTTAGAGAGAAGCTGGGCCATCATCCCATCCCCAAGCCTCCTTGGTGTAGTACGGCATCCAGGATGAGTGCAGGTTTTCTGCAGGGCTCAGGTTTCTGCTGCCTTCCGACTTCATTCACATGGGGAGTTGGGAGAGATGCGACAAGGCTGATACCTTACAAGGATTTTGCCATCCCAAGCTGATGAGGCTGGACAAACATATCCTACTCAGTAGAGCAGAGGCCTGAGTCAGGGGAAAGAAAGAGCCCAGCATCTTCTGCGAAGCGTTCCTTGTCTTGTAGGACCAGCACCTGAGATTCCTTCTTCCACCCTGTCATTTAGGGAGATGCTGTCTACTCTGGAATATCCAGGTTTATCCTTTGGGTCTGGGGCTCTGGCTGGCATCCTGATTTATTCCTTGTTGTGCCATCTGGCAAGGACCCAGGAACATGAGTGACAAGGTGAAACACAGCACCCTAAAATTACCTTTAATGAAAATGACTAGTAATTTCCAGCGATTGCTGTGTTTGTGGGTGACAGGGTTCCACTGGGTGCAAAACTTTTGCTGCAGCAAAATGGGACCTGGGAAGTTCTCAAGTCTGAGAGTCTTTTTTTTTTTTTTTTAAATGAAAATAGCTTCCGATCTGTGCCGTTAGGCATTGTTTTGCCTAGATAATGAGGCTAATTATGGTTATTTAAATATACTTCATAAGGAGATATACTGAACCTCTTTGAAAAATGTATGCCAAAGATCTTCAAGACCCAGATAATCACGATGATGTGATCACTCATCTAGAGCCAGACATCTTGGAATGTGAAGTCAAGTGGGCCTTAGAAAGCATCACTACGAACAAAGCTAGTGGAGGTGATGGAATTCCAGTGGAGCTGTTTCAAATCCTGAAAGATGATGCTGTGAAAGTGCTGCACTCAATATGCCAGCAAATTTGGAAAACTCAGCAGTGGCCACAGGACTGGAAAAGGTCAGTGTTCATTCCAATTCCAAAGAAAGGCAATGCCAAAGAATGCTCAAACTACCACACAATTGCACTCATCTCACATGCTAGTAAAGTAATGCTCAAAATTCTCCAAGCCAGACTTCAGCAATATGTGAACCATGAACTTCCTGATGTTCAAGCTGGTTTTAGAAAAGGCAGAGTAACCAGAGATCAAATTGCCAGCATCCACTGGATCATGGAAAAAGCAAGAGAATTCCAGAAAAACATCTATTTCTGCTTTATTGACTATGCCAAAGCCTTTGACTGTGTGGAAACACAATAAACTATAGAAAATTCTAAAAGAGATGGGAATACAGACCACCTGACTTGCCTCTTGAGAAATCTGTATGCAGGTCAGGAAGCAACAGTTAGAACTGGACATGGAACAACAGACTGGTTCCAAATAGGAAAAGGAGTATGTCAAGGCTGTATATTGTCAACCTGCTTATTTAACTTCTATGCAGAGTACATCATGAGAAACGCTGGGCTGGAAGAAACACAGGCTGGAATCAAGATTGCCGGGAGAAATATCAATAACCTCAGATATGCAGATGACACCACCCTTATGGCAGAAAATGAAGAGGAACTAAAGGACCTCTTGATGAAAATGAAAGAAGAGAGTGAAAAAGTTGGCTTAAAGCTCAACATTCAGAAAACGAAGATCATGGCATCTGGTCCCATCACTTCATGGGAAATAGATGGGGAAACAGTGTCAGACTTTATTTATTGGGACTCCAAAATCACTGCAGATGGTGACTGCAGCCATGAAATTAGAAGATGCTTACTCCTTGGAAGAAAAGTTATGACCAACCTAGATAGCATATTCAAAAGTAGAGACATTACTTTGCCAACAAAGGTCCATCTAGTCAAGGCTATGGTTTTTCCAGTAGTCATGTATGGATGTGAGAGTTGGACTGTGAAGAAGGCTGAGTGCCAAAGAATTGATGCTTTTGAACTGTGGCGTTGGAGAAGACTCTTGAGAGTCCCTTGGACTGCAAGGAGATCCAACCAGTCCATTCTGAAGGAGATCAGCCCTGGGATTTCTTTGGAAAGAATGATGCTAAAGCTGAAACTTCAGTACTTTGGCCACTTCATGCGAAGAGTTAACTCATTGGAAAAGATTCTGATGCTGGGAGGGATTGGGAGCAGGAGGAGAAGGGGACGACCGAGGATGAGATGGCTGGATGGCATCACGGACTCGATGGACGTGAGTCTGAGTGAACTCCAAGAGATGGTGATGGACAGGGAGGCCTGGCGTGCTGCAGTTCATGGGGTCGCAAAGAGTTGCACACGACTGAGCAACTGAACTGAACTGAACTGAAGTTAGAAATGAATGAAATAATATAAGTATTATACTTCAGTGCAGCTGGTTAGCATTTAGAATCCAGAGGTCCCATCCCAGGGTCTGTCGGATTCTTAGAACAACCACAGGTGACAGAGAAAAAAGGAGCTTGGGGCAGGCAGAAAGTGAAAGTGAAGTTGCTCAGTCATGCCCGACTCTTAGTGACCACATGGACTGTAGCCCACCAAGCTCCTCTGTCCATGGAATTCTCAAGGCAAGAATACTGGAGTGGTTCCCATGCCCTTCTCTAGGGGATCGTCCCCACCCAGGGATTGAACCCGCATCTCTGTATCTTCTACACTGACAGGCAAGTTCCACTAGTGCCACCTGGGAATCCCAGAACCCCTCAAATAAGTGTCTCTAAACCAAAGCAGAGAGTTTGAGAAATACTGAGCTGCTTATTCAAATCAGAAGCTTTCAAACTTGTTTAGAATCTGAACTCAAATGAATCCTACTTGGGAAGTAAAAACAAACAATGACAAATATGTGTGTATATATATATATATATATACACACATACATACATATTCACACACACAGTCACATACACACACATATATATATATCAGAAGATGGAGAAGTTGCTCTGGTTGATACAGAGGAGAGGGCCCCATGCAGCAACCTCCACACCCCCTTACTCTCTGGACTACTTCCTGATGACCCAATGCCATGTTTAAAACATGATTTGCAATGTTAAAATTGGATGTAATATATATATATTTCAAAAATACATAAATAATAGACAATATTATTTATAATATTGATATTGCTATATAAATCATATGTAATGTTTTCCTTGAGAAAAAAAGCTCAACCCAATGTACCCTGTTAGGCACACCTGGTCCCAGGTACCTTCTTAGGTCCACTGGAGGTTGCTGAATGAGCTGGGAGATACCATCCAACCCTAAGACATCAGATGTCACACAGATGAATGTTTTCTGACCACCACTACTGACCTCAAAGTCTTCATCCTAGTTAACCCTCTCAGGTGGATTCTTTTCCTTCAAGAAGCAAGTGTCTTTTAATCTCGTGGTAGCAGTCACCATCTGCCGTGATTTTGGAGCCCAAGAACATAAAGTCTATCACCGTTTCCACTTTTTCCCCATCTATTTGCCATGAATTGATGGGATGGATGCCATAATCTTAGTTTTTTGAATGTTGAGTTTTAAGCCACCCTTTTCATTCTCCTCTTTCATACTAATCAAGAGGCTCTTTAGTTTATATTTACTTTCTGCTATTAGAATGGTATCATCTCCATATCTGAGGTTGCTGATATTTCTCTTGTCAGTCTTGATTCCAGCTTGTGATTCCTCCAGCCTGGCATTCCACATAATGTATTCTTCATAAAAGTTCAATAAGCAGGGTGACAATATACATCCTCGACACACTCCTTTTCTAATTTGGAACCTGTCCATTGTTTCATGTCCGGTTCTAACTGTTGTTTCATGACCTGCATATATAGGTTTCTCAGGAGACAGGTAAAGTGGTCTGGCATTACCAGCTGTTTAATAATTTTCCAGAGTTTGTTGTGATCAACAATGTCAAAGGCTTTAGCATAGTCAACAAAGCAGAAGTAGATGTTTTTCCTGGAATTCCCTTGTTTTCTCTATGACCCAACAAATGTTGGTAGTTTTATCTCTGGTTCCTTTGCCTTTTCTAAATCTAGCCTGTGCATCTGGAAGTCCTCTGTTTCCATATTGCTGAAGCCCAGCTTGAAGAATCTGGAGCATTACCTTGTTAGCATGTGAAATTGCACAGTAGTCTGAACATTCTTTGGCATTGCCCTTTGGGATTGGAGTGAACACTGACCTGTCCCAGTCCTGTGGCCACTGCTGAGTTTTCCAAATTTGCTGACATATGGAGCGTAGCACTTTCACAGCATCATCTTTTAGAATGTGAAATAGCTCACCTTGATATTCCATCACCTCCACTAGCTTTGCTCATAGTAATGCTCCCTCTCTAAGGCTCCCTTGACTTCACACTCCAGGATGTCTGGCTCTAGGTGTAGACCACACCATCGTGGCTCTCCAGGTCATTAAGATCTTTTTTGTATAGTTCCTCTGTGTATTCTTGCCACCTCTTTTTAATCTCTTCTGCTTCTTAGTTATGTCTTTACTGTTTCTGTCCTTTATTGTACCCATCCTTACATGCAATGTTCCCTTGATCTCTCCAGTTTTCTTGGAGTTCTCTAGTCCTTCCCATTCTATTATTTCCTCTGCTTCTTTGCATTCTTCACTTAAGAAGGTCTTCTTATCTCTCCTCGTTATTCTCCAGAACTCTGCGTTTAGTTGTATGTATTGTTCCCTTTCTCCCTTGCCTTTACCTTCTCTTCTTTCCTCAGCTATTTATAAGCTTTCTCAGACAACCATTTTGCGTTCTTGCATTTCTTTTTCTTGGGGATGGTTTAGGTTGCCACCTCCTGTACAATGTTATGAACCTCCATCCATAGTTCTTCAGGCACTCTGTCTACTAGATCTAATCCCTTGAATCCTTCTGTCACATCCACTGTATAATTGTAAGATCATACCTACCTGAATGGCCTAGTGGTCTTCCCTACTTACTTCAGTTTAAGCCTGAGTTTTTAAAAAAGCAGCTCATGATCTGAGTCAAAGTCCACTCTAGGTCATATTTTTGCCAGCTGTATAGAGCTTCTCCATCTTCCCCTGCAAAGAATATAACCAATCTGATTTTGGTATTGACCATTTAGGGATGTTCAGTCCTCTCTTGTGTAGTTGGACAAGGGTGTTTGCTATGACCAGTTTGCTTGCGTTGACCAGTTTGCTATGACCAGTTCTTCATAGAACAGTTCAGCTTCTTTGGCATTATTGGCTGGGGCATAGACTTGGATTATGGTGATGTTGAATGGATGCCTTGGAAATGAACCAAGATCATTCTGTCATTTTTGAGACTGCACCCAAATACTGCATTTCAAACTCTCTTGTTAACTATGGAGGAAACTCCATTTCTTCAAAGGGATTTTTGCCCACAGTAGTAGATATAATGGTCATTTGAATTAAATTTGCCCATTTCTCTCCATTTCAGTTCACCGATTGCTAAGATGTTGATGTTTACTCTTGCCATCTCCTGTTTGACCACTTCCAATTTAACTTGATTTGTGGGCTTCACATTCCATGTTCAGAGACAGCAAGTGTCAGAGTAGTTCCAGGGCATGCTCTGGAGGCATCTGGCCTAAATGGTTCTGGAAACTTCTGGTGACCATAATGGTTCCACCATCTGCTTGGAACTTGTAAATAATATTTTCATCTTTCTTTAAAATTGATGATGTCAATTAAAAAAATAGATTGAGTATCAGTGACTGTGCCAGCTTACTATGGAAGCTGTTGGATGTTACTGAGTGGCAAGGTGTCTGCAGTAGTCATGCTAAACAGGAAACCATCCTGTCTCTCTGTTTCCCTGTGGTTTTTCCTCAGCCAAATGAAGCAAAGACCTTAGAATCTGGCCCATTAACCGATACAATAAGCAAGAAATGACTAAATCAAGAAACTCAGAATTTGGAGAAATAAGATAAAAATGCTAAACCTTCCCTTTTCAGTGATTTAAAAAGCTGCACTTTCCCTAGTTGACCACAGGAAGTAGGATTTTGAGGTCAGTAAAGAAAAACAGAGAAATTCTTATGGGAAGCTTTCTAACAGATAACAAAACTAATTCTGGGTAATGTGGGATCTAACCTTGGTTTGTGTAGTCTACTTTTTATAAGAAAAAGAGCATATTTCTACAAATTTACCCTCTCATTTCAATGCAATATTAACTTAAACTACTTTTCTACTGCTAGTAGCATAAATCGTTAGCTTTTGATGTTATTTGCATATTATAAATAATATAAAATAATTAAACCTTGCCCCCCAAAAAGAGGGCTGACCTTTTGTTATTGGATTCTGGGATGAAACATTTGTTTGCCTGGATGCCTTAGGCTATCCAGATAGTAACAACGTGATTTAGCGAACTTTGGGTCATATCAATTGATCTGGAGATGAGTTCAACCCTACAGTCAGTCAGTCATGCAGATAGAAGGGAGCCCTGACTGAGACTCTGAACAGAGAGGTTGGAGTGTACATCCGTTGTTGTGATTGTGGTCCGTTCATGCATCTTGACTCCATCAGGGAGAGGACAGTGAAAGCTCCCTGTGTGGCTTGTCTCCTGGACTCTGTGCTATGCACTTCTTCTATTGCCTGATTTTAATCTGTGTCCTTTTCACATAATAAACCATAACTGTGAGTCTAACAGCTTTCAGCAAGGCTTTCTAGCAAAAGCCCCAAACCAGGGTGGTTTGGGGATACTCCAGGATTGCATTTTGTATAAGAGCAGGGGCAGTTTTGAGGACGGCTCCTCCTAAACATTGTAACTGACCTAAACTCTTCACAAATATAAAAGAATGCATAGGGTCATGCATATAATATAGAGAGGCAAACATAAAGATAATCTTCATAAAGTTCATGAAACAATTGACCTTATGAACTGGGGAGATTACCCTCCACTTCAAAGCACAGTTAAGTGATAACAGGTCCAACCAACCGAATCCAGGCATGCATTCTGTAAATATGGCACCAGCCCGCTTTGTTGATGCATGTCCCGGGCCACAGCAGGCAGTGTGTAGGTTAGCACTGGAGTGCAAGTCAGATCTTGTTGCTTTCACCTCTGAAGCATTATCTCCTATTATTTTAATCTCCATCACCACCTCTGTAATCAAAGCTAACGTCATCACCTCAACCAATGAAATATCTCCAAGCCAAATTCTAGATGTCTACGTGTATCTATTTCTTCACACACTTGCTGAAGTGATTTATGTTAAAAATATAAACTACATTATCTGTTCTTTGTATTCTCACTTCCTTTGCTTAAAACTTTTCAAGGATTCTGCAGCAATTTTAGACTGAAGACTGATGTTTCTAATTTGTTCTATACATTTCTGCGTGACTTGACAATTATTCAGGGATCTTTATAAGAACTACATTTGCCCTTGACTTTTTCCTTCTAGTCACACCGACCTTGGTTCGTCTTTTGCATTTGCCATGCTCCCACCACAGGGCCTTTGCACATGTTCTTCTCTTTGCCTGGAGGCCTTTCCCATCACTTTGTGTTGCCGATGCCTACACATCCTTCACGTGCACATGTGTGCACAGTAGGCTGACTCTTCTGTGACCCCATGGACTGTAGCCCACCAGGCTTCTTTGTCCATAGGATTTCCCAGGCAGGAATACTGGAGTAGATTGCCACTTTCTCCTCCAGGGGATCTTCCTGACCCATATCTCCTGCATCTCTTGCATTGGCAAGTGGATGCTTTACCACTGAGCCACTGGGGAAGCCCACATATCCCTTGACCAAGCCTTAAAAAAGCTACTGTAAGAAAGCTGTGGTACATATACATAATGCAATATTACTCAGCTATTTAAAAAAATGCATTTGAATCAGTTCTAATGAGGTGGATGAAACTGGCGCCTATTATTCAGAGTGAAGTAAGTCAGAGAGAAAAACACCGATATAGTATATTAATGCATATATATGGAATTTAGAAAGATGGTAATGATGACCCTAAATGCAAGAGAGAAAAAGAGATACAAATATAAAGAACAGACTTTTGGACTCTGGGAGAAGGCGAGGGTGGGATGATTTGCGAGAATAGCATTGAAACATGTATATTACCATATGTGTAATAGATCAGCAGTTGAAGTTCAATGCATGAAATAGGGTGCTCAAAGCTGTTGCACTGGGACAACCCAGAGGCATGGGATGGAGAAGGAGATAGGAGGGGGTTCGGGAGCAGGGGACACATGTACACCCGTGGCTGATTCATGTCAAGGTCTGGCAAAACCCACAAACTTCCCTATAGTTCAACGGTAAAGAATCTGCCTGCGACACAGGAGACCAGGGTTTGATCCCTGGATTGTGAAGTTCCTCTGGAGAAGAGAATGGCAACCCACTCCAGTATTCTTGCCTGGAGAATTCGATGGACAGAGAAGTCTGGTGGGCTACAGTCCATGGGGTCGCAAAGAGTTGGAGGTGACTGAGCGACTAACACACACAATACACACATGGCAAAACCCACCACAATATTGTAATTAGCCTCCAATTAAAATAAATAATTTAAATGAGAAAAAGAGCTACTTTTGATCTGTGTAGCTAGTACTCCTGATCTTCCTAGTTCCCTGTATTTCTTATTTGCAAAGTATTCTCATAGTTGTTGTTTCGTATCTACTAGCCATAAGTTGATCATCTGCATCCCCAACTAGACTGGGTAATTTGAATTTGGGTGTATCTATGGGTCTGAAGTTTTAGGAAGAGCTTCAGGTCGCTTTGAGGCAGGTGGGCTTCAGACCGAGCTTTATTCAGATAGTGATGGTGAGGCCGGATGCTTACAGCAGTCCTTTGGGGACTGAATATTAGTCGGAAAGAGTGATGGTATAATAGCATAGCCATCCAAGATCATGGTTTGTACCTAGGAGGTGCTTTCAAGTGTTTTCCTCCTACTGGACTTTTCCTGAGTCACTCCTTTCAGAAAAGGCGCTTGATGTCCAAGGATGACGGGTAGGACAGCTGACCAGGGTGTTGCCATTTTGGGCTCCAGAAATGCAGTGTCATGATGCAATAATCCCCTTTGCAGCAGCTAGTTGAGGCCTGGGATAACCAGTAAAGTGTATCAAGCCAAGGACAAGAAACCTGTCTAGGAGTCAGGGGCGTCCTTTAAGGCTTTCTGAACAGAGAAGGAAATGTGATTTGTCTCAGGTGCCCAAAGGCGAAGCATGAAGTAAATGAGTAACAGTTCTCCCCATTCTCCCAGGAGGCTAGGCCAGGGTGCTCCCCCACCTGGATATAAGGTTCACTGTATCATGCGCCACTTCCTGGGGAGGACAGGAGCCCATAGAGCTCCGAGAGGGGGTCACTGTTGATGTGCCCAGGGAACCATGCATTGGGATCGACCAAGCACCGTGGCTGGTGGGCCTCCTTGCAGGTCTACATCCATATTTTCTACCCCTTTATTTGCATTCACACATGCGTCGATACTTCTGTCCATTTGTGACTGATGCACATGTTTGGAGGCATGCTAACGTGGTAACTGCTCTAACAGTACAAGTGCATCGAAGAATTAAAACATCATGATTACTTAAAACGCTTGAGAGGAAAAACGCGGGAACTGAATTCAAAATGTGTTCACATTATTGTTCACAAATAATGTGTTCACAAAATGTGAACTATTATTGTGTTCACAAGACATTTTAGTATTACTTTTTTAAAATTAAGAAGCTATTGTATTCTTTATAGATTTGGCTGTTACACAATTCTAAATTATTATAAAAAAATGCTTTCAAACTTTTGAACATCTCCTCATACAAAGTTTTTCATTTATATTCTCTACTAAGAATTTGAAGAGATCATCATCAAAGTCTTAACAGGGAACTGTTCATAGCCATTGTGTGTATTTAAGTTGCTAGGAAGTATCTTTTCATGAAAGGAAGCCCAAATTTTCATTTAAAAAATGGAAATGTTAGGTTTTCAAATTTGATACAAATTCAGTATTTAACCTCTTCTTTGAAGCTTTTGTTTGTCTCAGGTGCCCAAAGGCGAAGCATGAAGTAAATGAGTAACAGTTCTCCCCATTCTCCCAGGAGGCTAGGCCAGGGTGCTCCCCCACCTGGATATAAGGTTCACTGTATCATGCGCCACTTCCTGGGGAGGACAGGAGCCCATAGAGCTCCGAGAGGGGGTCACTGTTGATGTGCCCAGGGAACCATGCATTGGGATCGACCAAGCACCGTGGCTGGTGGGCCTCCTTGCAGGTCTACATCCATATTTTCTACCCCTTTATTTGCATTCACACATGCGTCGATACTTCTGTCCATTTGTGACTGATGCACATGTTTGGAGGCATGCTAACGTGGTAACTCCTCTAACAGTACAAGTGCATCGAAGAATTAAAACATCATGATTACTTAAAACGCTTGAGAGGAAAAATGCGGGAACTGAATTCAAAATGTGTTCACATTATTGTTCACAAATAATGTGTTCACAAAATGTGAACTATTATTGTGTTCACAAGACATTTTAGTATTACTTTTTTAAAATTAAGAAGCTATTGTATTCTTTATAGATTTGGCTGTTACACAATTCTAAATTATTATAAAAAAATGCTTTCAAACTTTTGAACATCTCCTCATACAAAGTTTTTCATTTATATTCTCTACTAAGAATTTGAAGAGATCATCATCAAAGTCTTAACAGGGAACTGTTCATAGCCATTGTGTGTATTTAAGTTGCTAGGAAGTATCTTTTCATGAAAGGAAGCCCAAATTTTCATTTAAAAAATGGAAATGTTAGGTTTTCAAATTTGATACAAATTCAGTATTTAACCTCTTCTTTGAAGCTTTTGATTATTGAGTAATATATTTATAAATAATATGGATTTTTAAATAAGTTGTATATACTGCTGCTGCTGCTGCTAAGTCGCTTCAGCCGTGTCCGGCTCTGTGTGACCCCATAGACGGCAGCCCACCAGGCTCCTCCATCCCTGGGATTCTCAAGGCAAGAACACTGGAGTGGGTTGCCACTTCCTTCTCCAAAGTTTTATATAGATTCCCCTAAATCTTCTTCAGTTTACCAAATATGCCTTATGAATATTATCTTTTTTACATGTGCCAAAAAGACATGGAAAAGTATCGTTCTAATGTATACATGGAATCTGTGAATGTCTATGAATAGTCTTGCTGTTTTGTGTGCTGATCAATTGAACCCAGCAGGGGTGAGAGTTCTAGATACTGGGCATGAGGAGCAAAGGACCTGGCTGAGATGCAGGAGACCTGGGTTTGATTCCTGGGTTGGGAAGATCCTCTGGAGAAGGAAATGGTAGTCCACTCCAATTTTCTCACCTAGAGAATCCCACAGACAGAGGAGCCTGGCAGGCTACATATAATCCATGGGGTCACAAGAGTCAGACATGACTTAGCGACTAAACCACCACCAGCAAAGGATATTTATTTTGGAGCCAAGAGAATGTAAACCATCAGTTTGGCTTTCTAACAACAGCTTTTAAGTTATTGGGTTGAAAAATGAACTTTCTATGTGTTCTCAAGGAAAAGAATTTGGTGTAAATTTTGTAAGAAACCACATGACCGTCACATATCTCAAAACCTCCCTGACATGTATTTTGTGCAGGGGTCAAATTCAGATTACAGCATTCATCGTGGGAGACCATGGCCAAGTGTAAATGAGTCATCTTTGTAAATACTTCAAGTAGAGAGTCTGTACATAGTGAGCATCTGAAGATGAATAGGAGTAGACCAGATGCTGGCAAGTTTTTTATCATAAAGTATTCAAGCCTCTTATACAAGATCATATTTGGGGGGTAACATAGTAGCCATTAAATCTTTAATTAAGTGACCTTAGTTTTCCTTTCTTTACTGAGACTCCCAGACTGGAGGTGGTGGTATCCTCTCTGGAATTAACACCAGAGCCCAGGCTGTAAGCTATCCAGCAGGGAGGTCTCTATGTGAGATACTTCAGCGGCCCCACATAAGAATCTCTGGGTGAGAAGCACAGGGCCCTCAGAATTCTCAGGGAAAAACTTCCAGGAGCACGCACCAGACTCACCCTGAGAACAGGTCGAGGTGCCGATGGCTGGGCCCCAAGCCTAGCACCTCTGCTTCAGCAGGTCCAGGGAGAGGCCAGGAATGTGCGCTCGGCCTGTGTCCCCAGGGGATGCGGATCTTGCTGGTTGGGGACCACAATGGAGACATTCTACATGAGAGCAAAGTCTCTGCCCCAGCTGCCAGCAGACTCATTGGGGCAGATGTTTGACTCCAGCTGCCCCCACCCCACCATAATGCAACAGCCTAGAACCTGGGGTGGTGGGGTCCAGGCATGAGTGTAGGTTGAAAAGTCTCGAGGTGCTTCCAGGGGCAGCCAGTGCTGAGAACCAAAGCGTCAGAATATCTGTAATTCAGCCAAGGATCATCTGAGCCCCTTTCCTAGACTTCAATCTTGGACTAATATTTGCATTCACTTTGTTATTACTGTCTTTCTCTTCTGAATTTTTTTAATGTCATAGTGACATTTGAAAAAAACAAAAGTGTTTGCGTACTCTGTTCCAATGATGATAAGTCTTCCTCCTCCTAATTATTCCAGAGCCAACTTACTATTAGCAATTAGATGAAAATGTGCAGTCTGTAATTAAGATCGGTATATAAGACAGTGCAGATGGCTCTTGAATATGTTATTATTTATCTTTTTATTACTTTAGGTGCAAGTGCCATTATCCTTGCGAGAAGAACCTCAAACACCTTATAAGTGAAATTACAACTTGCCATATTTTTATGTTTTTTTGCTGAGACAAAACACTTTCACATAACAATAGCCAGTTGAATGACACCAAGATTTCACATTCACTATTTAATTATAAGGTGACTCCATGAGGCTAGATTAAATGCTGGTGTCTAGTAGACTCACATCTTTCATAAGAGTTAGGCTTTAAATTCAGCACGTTTGGGGAAATTGGGGCATAATCGGCATTTTCCTTCAGCATCCCTTCAGCCCATGCAATCCCAAATGCAGTCCAAAGACCTTCACTGAGGGCATCGCCTAGAAACTTGTTAGACACTTGCTGAGCTGATGCATCTCTGTAGCTGCAACTTAATAGTATCCTTGGGTGATCACATGGACATTAGAGTTTGAAAAGCTCTTCAATTATTCCTTGACTACTAGGACCTGGGACCGCACAAGCCGAAGTGTCCAGAATGAGTTACTTGGATTCTCTTTGCATTTTTGCTGAGGCCTCACTTTCCCCTCAGAGCAGAAGCTTGGCTCTCAGTTAAATAGGAAAAGCAAGAAGAAAAACTTCTCCTTGTCTTCCCCCTCTGCTCTTGCCCTCTGCTTCTCCAGAGCCCACAGGGTTGTGTTACTGTTAGTGGAAAGTACTAGCGCCACCACTCCTGGTGTATTTTATGTGTTAGTTCTAAAGGTGGACTGTCCAGCTGCCACCGGCCAGAGACCGTGCCCAGCGGTGAGCATGCAGCAAGAAGGAAGAGATCAGTTCCCATCACCATAAAGCTAAGCATCTGGAACTCTCTAACCGGAGACGGTAATTAGCAGACTGGGTTTTTATGAATTGTTCTGTGCTTTCTTCAACCTCGAGTTTGATTTCTGATGGACAGGGAGGCCTGGCGTGCTGAGGTTCATGGGGTCACAGAGTTGGACATGGCTGAGCGACTGAACTGAACTGAACTGTGCTCTGTTCTGAACAATTCTAGTGAAAAGCATCTTCCTTTAGGGATCCCTGTTCACCGACCATTCGCTCTTCAGGCTAAGAGGGAGTTTGCTGAATGGAACTCCTAACACTGGTTGGATTACAGTCCTCC
>SJYC01034663.1:0-70167 GCA_006408675.1 Madoqua kirkii
GAGAAGAACCTCAAACACCTTATAAGTGAAATTACAACTTGCCATATTTTTATGTTTTATTGCTGAGACAGAAACACTTTCACATAACAATAGCCAGTTGAATGACACCAAGATTTCACATTCACTATTTAATTATAAGGTGACTCCATGAGGCTAGATTAAATGCTGGTGTCTAGTAGACTCACATCTTTCATAAGAGTTAGGCTTTAAATTCAGCACGTTTGGGGAAATTGGGGCATAATCGGCATTTTCCTTCAGCATCCCTTCAGCCCATGCAATCCCAAATGCAGTCCAAAGACCTTCACTGAGGGCATCGCCTAGAAACTTGTTAGACACTTGCTGAGCTGATGCATCTCTGTAGCTGCAACTTAATAGTATCCTTGGGTGATCACATGGACATTAGAGTTTGAAAAGCTCTTCAATTATTCCTTGACTACTAGGACCTGGGACCGCACAAGCCGAAGTGTCCAGAATGAGTTACTTGGATTCTCTTTGCATTTTTGCTGAGGCCTCACTTTCCCCTCAGAGCAGAAGCTTGGCTCTCAGTTAAATAGGAAAAGCAAGAAGAAAAACTTCTCCTTGTCTTCCCCCTCTGCTCTTGCCCTCTGCTTCTCCAGAGCCCACAGGGTTGTGTTACTGTTAGTGGAAAGTACTAGCGCCACCACTCCTGGTGTATTTTATGTGTTAGTTCTAAAGGTGGACTGTCCAGCTGCCACCGGCCAGAGACCGTGCCCAGCGGTGAGCATGCAGCAAGAAGGAAGAGATCAGTTCCCATCACCATAAAGCTAAGCATCTGGAACTCTCTAACCGGAGACGGTAATTAGCAGACTGGGTTTTTATGAATTGTTCTGTGCTTTCTTCAACCTCGAGTTTGATTTCTGATGGACAGGGAGGCCTGGCGTGCTGAGGTTCATGGGGTCACAGAGTTGGACATGGCTGAGCGACTGAACTGAACTGAACTGTGCTCTGTTCTGAACAATTCTAGTGAAAAGCATCTTCCTTTAGGGATCCCTGTTCACCGACCATTCGCTCT
Organism: Madoqua kirkii; assembly: GCA_006408675.1. Classification (NCBI taxonomy): domain Eukaryota; kingdom Metazoa; phylum Chordata; class Mammalia; order Artiodactyla; family Bovidae; genus Madoqua; species Madoqua kirkii. The sequence continues at coordinate 1,034 of SJYC01034663.1, forward strand.
TCAGGCTAAGAGGGAGTTTGCTGAATGGAACTCCTAACACTGGTTGGATTACAGTCCTCCTCCAACTGTTGTTGAGGCCAGAAGGGATGATGTGAAATAGAGACAACCACACGTCATGCACTTCTGTGTGAGCTCCTAGGCCCTGGCCTCCATGGCCAAGGAGGAGCCTTGGTGTTGAGAAGGAAAAGCATCTTCAGGGCAAGGCCGGGCAGCGTGCCAACAAGTGTCCCAACTGTTGTTCTGTCTAAGCCCCTCACTACCGCACAGCCCTAGCACACAAGCCCCATCCCACACCCAGCAACCGAGTCCCCAAAGGTCTGAACAATTTCACGCTCCTCTTTCTCTGGAGGAGATGAGGTGGGGGAGCCTCATTTTCACTACCCTCTCGGGAGTTTATCCATTGCTCTTTCTGGCTGCTTACCTTCTGTTCTGTTAACATCTGTCTTAGAGAAGAAGAAAGTGTTTTCACTTTTGAAGCAAAGGAAGAAGTCACCTATGAAATGAGGGCTGATCCCCTAATCCTGTGATCTGACTTTCTTCCTGACATCTTAAAACTGCTTACACTCACACCAGCTGTCTGCTGCCCTTAAGATGTCATTAGGTGTCACGCAGTGTTGCCTTTTCCCAACAGTGCCTTGCAGATGTTTGAGTTTTGATATCTTTACATGCCTTTCATCAGTACAGAAACTAAACTTCTTGGTAGCTGTTTGTCTGTTACAATGGCTGCTGTGTATAATTTATCCTGTTTAATTGGAAATTTCAATTTGACTCCAAATAAAAGGAACAAAGCACATATTGCAGGGTATTTATGATTAAACCTATTTAATACTTATGAAGAATCTAAAAGCTTAGCATTTTTCTTCAAAGACAAACTATAAAGCTTGAAATTTAAAATTTCAAAGTATTAGTCTAATGCCTGAACTTGACTTCACCATTCTACTTAAGAATCTTTTTTTTTTTTTAAAACAAAGCTGTTGAAGAGACAGCTTCTCTATTACGCCTTTTTCCCACTATAGTGCAAGGCAGGAGTCTGAGATTATTCCTGGGAGCACTGGTATTGAGAGAGAGGCTTGGATCTCACAATTCCAGCATCTCACTGGGACCAAAGTGAGATGGGTTGTGGGGGCAGTTTTATCCTTAACTTGTGAGAAGTTCACAAAGTAACTGGAATGTGCTCTTATAGAAGATAGGTCATTTCCCTATCTCCAAGAAACACAAGAAACATCTCCAAGAGATTGAAAGGTTGGTGTGATCTCCCAAAGTCCTTAATGATTCTCTTATAAGTTCTGGATCGGAAGGGATACCTAGGACTGAACTTTAGCTGTACTCCTGATCATATAGTTCAGGCCAGCCACCTCATGCAGCCTTGAAAGAACCTGATTAATAAAGTTATTCACATCTCCACATTGCCAGATAAGACAGCTGAGATGGGAAGATGTTGGCCTCAAAGTTACGCCATGTCTGATTCTAAAGCCCTGGGCCCTGACCCTCGGAATGCTTTCTGTCAGAGATGTGTTTCTGGCTTTCTCAGAGATTGGGTTACTTTCCTTTAGGCAATCAAGTTATTTTTTTCCCCAAGAGAATTCCATCTTCAAAATTAGGAAGTAATCCAGAAGCTTGCAACTGTGCTAGGTTCAAAGTGGTCATGGCAGCTTTGTAAAGAGGGCTAAGAAAATGCTTCTGTCGAATCCTTCCCAATGACATGAAAAAGAACTCACTAGAAATCAAAACAGGTAATAGCAAAGAAGGATGCTTGAGGAATGGATGCAATTGTTTAATTAGGTGAGTGTTTATCGTGAGGCACAGTTCTGAGTTAGATCATTTTAAAACCATCTTTGGCTTTACAAAAGTAGTATGTTTATTGTAGAATATTTAGAAGGTTCATACACCTTTTATTCCTGTTTATAAAATTGCTGTTCTGATCATAAACATGCCTGGCTTGCAATTGTGTGGCAATGACACCCCACTCCAGTACTCTTGCCTGGAAAATCCCATGGATGGAGGAGCCTGGAAGGCTGCAGTCCATGGGGGCACTAGGAGTCAGACACGACTGAGCGACTCCACTTTCACTTTTCACTTTGATGCATTGGAGAAGGGAATGGCAACCCACTCCATTGTTCTTGCCTGGAGAATCCCAGGGACAGGGGAGCCTGGTGGGCTGCTGTCTCTGGGGTTGGACAGGACTGAAGTGACTTAGCAGCAGCAGCAGCAGCAGCAGTGATAAAGAAACATGCCTATCAGTGCAGGAGACATAAGACACATATGTTCAATCCCTGGGTCGGGAAGAGCCCCTGGAGAAGGAAATGGTAACTCACTCCAGTAGTCTTGCCTGGAGAATCCCATGGACAGAGAAGCCTGGCGGGTCGCAAAGAGTCAGACATGACTGAAGCGGCTTAGCACACATAGAAACTTGGGGAGAAAATGTTTCCATTGTTTTTTTTTTTTTTTTCCCATGGTGGCCAAGTGTCTAGTAAATATTTATGCAGAAATGTACTCTCTGAATCTGACAGAACCACAGCTGTTCACACTTACACAGCGCCATGGGATCTGACATTGCAGCCTCTTAGGAAAACTGAGCGGTTAGTTTTTCTTTTGCCCCCCCAGATCCAGGAGCTTTCTTACCTAAAATGAAACTTGGAGTTCTGAGGTTTTGGGTCAGAGGTTGGCTGCATCCCAGGGACCAGTGGGGGAAATGACTGCCTGGACTTGTCCTCTGTTCTTGTATATTATCCTTTGCTATCTTTAGCTTTAGGATTTTTGAACATATAATTTATAAAGCCTGAGAACACATCCTGTTCCTAACCTGAGAACTCAGAAGTCTGTGTTGACTCCTATAGGACCTCCTGCCCTGATGCTTTTGCAAGTTATATCTTTTCAGTAGCTCCTCACTTACTAAACCCCAGATGGCACCTTTCCTTTTGTAGTCTGCCTTCTCACAGCCTTTAGCATAGACCTGGAGGATATTCACAGTGGAGCTCTGATAACGTTTTCCTGCCTCTCTCCGATCTCACACATCATGCGTTTATCCAGTGATTCTTAACTGGGGCATTTGTGCCCCTGAGAACACGGGGCCATGTCTGGAGGTATCGCTGACGTGCACAACTGCAGGATGGAGCTGCCACAGGCATCTTTGTCTAGTGGACAAAGGCCAGGGAAGCTGCTCAACCTTCTACGAACATCGCCCCTGACAGACAGACCCCCGCTGCAAAGAGCTGTCCTGTCCCAATATCACTGGTACCAGGGTTGAGAAGTCTGCAATGTAGCTGAACTGGAAAATGGATCTTCCTCAAACACACCACATACCTATCCCTGGAAGGCACCGCGTTGGTCAGAATCATGGCCTTGCGGCCCAGACGGCTGAGCTTGTAACCGAATTCTCTACTTCCTGGTGGCTTTGGGGAAGTTACTTAACATCTCTGTGCCTTACTTTCCTGATCTGTAAAATGGGCCTAATGATGCCTATCTGAGGAGGTTCTTATGATTAAATGAGCTAATAGATGTTAAGTATTTGGAACACTGGTGTGTCCATGGAAAAACACTCAAGGTCTGTTAACACAGCACTGCTGATAATCCTGCTACCATTTCATCACTTGTCTGCCGTTTTCATTTCCCCTCCCTTGTCTGGAACACCCTCTCCCATACTGCCCCATTCTTTAAGCCACAGTGAAAATGTGCTCATGTCCCCCTCACGAGAGCCAAGGACCACTTTGAGCCCTCTTTTAATATTTATGTATTTGGCTACACCAGGTCTTGGTTGCAGCACACAGGATCTTTACTTGGGGCATGTGGGGTCTAGTTCACAGCCTTCAGTTCACTGACCAGGGATTGAACCCAGGTCCTGCCTTAGGAACCTGGACTCTTAGCCTCTGGACCACTGGAAATGTCCCTAGCCCTTTTCATGCACTTCGATCATGCATCCGTGTATCATGTCTAATAAGGCTAGCTGTTCTCCCTTCTCCTGTGGACGATATAAATTCCCGGAGGAGTGGCAGCTTGCTGTGTCTCCACTCTATGCACCCAGACCCTGACAGCAGTAAGCCCTCCATAAATCATGTGGGGCGGATGCAGTCAGGCTCCATTAGAAACAAGACTAGTCGATGAGAAAATGTGGAAATGTCTCCCTTTCTTTTCAGACTTAATTTAATCTCTTTAATCAGCCTCACAAAGCTATTTGATTAAATATAAGACACTTGGATTTAAATTGGGCTTCTGCAGTGTCTTTATCAGCCGTGTGGTAACCGCATGGAAAGGTACCAGCTAAAATAGTGCCAGCAGAGCCCTGTTTCCTCCCATCACACACAGCACACACATCCCCAGCCGTACCAGCCTCCTGGCCTTGGAGAGATAAACGGCCTGCATTTTTATCTGGTGTTAATAATTCTCCCCTCCTCCTATAGCCATCCATCTTTATTCTCCATCCTGGCTGAGCTGTAATACCTTTTTGTAGATAAGGTGACCCAATGGCTACTCAGAGCTGGTGATTATCTACAGGAAAAACAATTTTTTTTTCCAGATTGCTCTATAATCTAAATCTTCTATAATGAGGGTTTTTCTTCTCTCTCTCCTTTGCTTAAAGATGAACTTGTCAGTCCTAAGATACTGCACTTCTTTAATGAAAGGATGCGGGGGTGTAATGGGGTAGAGTGGCTTCTAACGCCTCTTCCATCACTAACACCTTGGCCAATTTTTGTAACCCCCTGAGCTGTTGTTAATGCACCTGTACGTGCGGGTGAGGCCACCTGCCGCACTGTGACGCCCTGATAATGAAAGAAGATGGTGTCTGTGTAAGCGCATGTTAAAACCCAACTATGAAATGCTGAAATGTCATATAAGGGCGAGCCGACTGGAAGCATTAGTTGTTGATGTGATTTCAATTGTGTGGATTTTAAAAAATCTTTTTCTGAAACATAGACTCATTGATACTCTTCTATTGAGAGTATTTAGTTACCCGTAGTATCAATTTTATTTTGTTTTATTGGATTGGCTAAAAAGCTCATTTCGGTTTTTGTATGATGTTACAGGAAATCTGAATGAACTTTTTGGGCAACCCAATTTGAAATTGAAAAATAGGAAGGGAAAGTGTTTGCTCTCCCTCTCCCTGTGCTGCCCTTTTATACCTTGAGGTCTGGAAGAGCACTGGAAATACTGGGAGAGGTTTCTCTGCAGCAGAGTTGTAGTGCCTTCAACCAGTTTGATAGAACTGGCCTGAGATTAAGGACATTTCACAGGCTATTGTTCCCAACTTCCCAAGCTAGTTTTATAGTAGAAGTTCTCCCAAAATATAAATCAGCAGCAAAGAGTCCTCTGGGTCATGTATAACATCACTAACTGTCCATGATGCACATAAAACTTTGACTTGTTAGAAACGTTAGACATCTTTTGCTTTGCCTATGTTTCTCTCTCACTCTCAAACATTCACAAAGCACCTGCCAGGCAATGATATCAGGGACTAATGAGACATAGGACAAACAAGACATGGCAACTTGACTCTAAGGAAAAGAACCAAGCATTTTCCAGCCAACATTAGAATTCACAATTGACCATTCACCAATGAGGCTTCCTGAGATGGAGCGAAGGCCTCTGTCTCTATCTCTAAATATTTAACTTTGCTTCTCTTTCCGAGCAGCACTGACCTGATGGGGAAACATTCCCATCAGTCCCCCTGAGTGGCAGGTAAGAAAATCATCCTCCCCAGTAGCCACGGGGTTCTACTGCAAGACATGTGATGGCTATGAAGTTGCCACCTGGCCTGCTTTTCGAGAAGTATGTGCAACTATAGAATTAACAGATACAGCAATTAAAAGAGTGTATGAAAGGAACGGGGAACTGTGCCAACTGAGAGAGAACCGTTTTCAGAAAACTTTTTTCTTTTTAACTGACAATGATGATTGCATATTTCATACTGAAAACCACTCTTGCCTAGATGCTACAAAAGAAATCGGCCCCACTGCTCCCAGAGAAAGTCTGAAGACTGTTTTTTCAGTCAATAGAGACTGCTGAGAACAACATGTCTCTCTCCTGTAAAGGAAGTTCTTATCCTCTGTTTTTCTGAGCTATGGCTCAGCTGTCCCGTAGACTTCTGTGATGATTTCTGTGCACTGCATCTTTGCTCTCCAGTAGAGTAGACACTAACAGTCACAGGTACTCACTGAGCACTTAGAATGTGCCACTGCAGCTGAAGAACAAGGTTTTCAACTTATTTACTTCAAGTTAATTCATTAGCCACAGGTAGCTAATGGCTACTGTATGAACTGAGCAGTTATTGTTTCATTGGTGATGCTCATAATAAGAATATCAACTAATTATTTGGCCATTATATATCAAACATTGTGTTAAACATAGGAACTAATTTAATCCTAATAACAACCCTACATGTATGAGGTAGTTAGTAATATTATACCCATTTGGCAGATGAGAAAACAGACGCACAGAGAGTAAGCAGTCTAGAACAGGGCACAGTAGAGAATCGCAGTGCATTTTTAACAGCAATGGCCATTGTGCCAGTGGTTATTCTGACAGTTTTCATTTCCTGATCGGTTGAGAAGGCATGAAAAGAAACATCAAGAAAAGTTTGAAAATAGTTTATCTCTTTGAGGACCTCCCAGCTAAACAAAATCAGAGTTGCCCTGCTTAGCAGTTTGAAATGATTGCATAAGGATGTATCAATTCATTTTGCCCAGGAAGGCATGACCTGTGGCTCACTAAGTGCAGGCAAGATGACTATTAATCCAGCTTCTTATCTGGTGTTGCCATGGAGACTCAGTCTTAAACAAAGATGGTGCTATGTTTTCTGCTCCAATAATAGAGCTCAGCAATTAGCTTCATCTTTATTTAGTCTGTGGTACCAGTCTGGAAGAGTCTCTTGAGAGAAAACCTTGAAATAGCTTCTCACTGTGCTAGCAGACAGCTAGAGATGACTCCTGGGAATGGGCGTGGTGGATGCTGCTGGTGTGATTAACCTGAATATATGTGTGTGTGTGTGTGTGTGTGTGTATGTTTTTAATTAGCCTTTTTAATATTCTGGAAAAGACTCTGCTCTGTAAGTATCACCATCGTACCAACGCCACATTGCACATGTTGATTATAAGAAGGGATTAAAAAAGGAGAGTTCCCAAACCTGAAAGTGTATCAGAGTCCGCAGGGAGGACTTTTAAATACAGGTGACATTTGATGAGCACCAGGTTAGGGAAGAAAAGATTTAAATTAGAAGCATAAACTAAAATACATTTCAGATCTCTTAATGGCAGATTTTCTACTATAAATTGGATATTTAAATTGGTCCCTGGTATTTTCTTAAATACCTGAGTATTAACAGGTGGTGATATCAATGTAAACATTGCCACAATGGTGACCGTGTTGAATGCATTTATCCCAAAAGTTGGGACAGAAGTTTCTCTGTTATGAAATGAATTGAAACTAAGTGTGTTTGCATGTCCATTCCCAGGTAGCTCCTCTGGTCTCTGATAGTGCAGTGAAATTTTGGCTTTAAGGCACAGTTGCTCCTTAAACAATCAATACTAAATATGACAAGAGAAGATGTGGATTGATATCGCAGTCAGAAGATCTGGCAGGTTTTTCCAAATAAACATCAGACACATGTGGATTATTTGACAGCCTTGAATTTTATTGTGTTGGTGTACAGAGGAGAAGGGGTACAAGAGATCACAGGGGAGAGGATCAGATTGAAATCTCCACGTTCTTTCCTAAGAGAAGACAAAGAGAAAAGCTCAGTTAATTTTAGGTAATGTAATAACACTGATGGCTAACTTCCCAGCAGAGGTGGCCATGGTGCCAACTCTGTTCTCATTGCTTTACTGTCATATGAGGGCTTCCCCGGTGGTTCAGTGGTAAAGAACGCATCTGCCAATGCCAGAGACGGCGGGTTTGATCCCTGGGTTGAGAAGAGCCCCTGGAGAAGGAGATGGCAACCCACTCCAGTATTTTTGCCTGGTTAATCCCGTGGACACAAGAGCCTGGCGGGCTACAGGCCATGGGGTCGAAAAGAGTTGGGCATGACTGAGTGGCTGAACAATGACCAGTGACAAAATGGAGGCAGAGATAAACTTTTATGAAGATCATCTTTGCCTGCTTGGCATAAATGCCTCCCTTTTGTCATTTATCTTGCCTCCCCCGGGAGTCGGGATGATGCCCCACTGATACTACCATCCCTGCTTCCGGAACACAGAGGGCAGAGCATCCAGCCCCCAGCAGGAGACTGGCTCCCTCGGTAACTGATAACAGTGACTCAGGCAGGGATCTCTCGCACTTGATGGCATGATGTCTCCCCTAAATAAAGCCCCATGATGTGATCCTAGTAGGCCAAGATCCCACCTCTCATTTACGATAATTTCCTCTTATTTAGGAATATTGAGAGGACTGGTTACTGTGTAGTGAGGACCACCCAGGACCAAGATGGTTCTGGAAACTGGACAGAGTCTCCTCCACTGGTTAAATGCATTGGTGGGCTGGGTGGCGAAGCTCCCTGGGGACCCTCAGAAGTAGGCAGCAAATACTTGCCTTGGCCAGTGGCCTGGCTGAATGCCGCTGCAGATGCTCCACTGTGGTCGGAATTTTCACCTGAACAGAAACAACAGCTCAAGTCTCAGTCTGGACTTTGGCAAACCAAGGAAATTAAAATGCAAATGAAGTGTGCAAACATGACAGAACCGAGGGAAAGAAGAATTAAGCTCCGAGCATGAAAATCTAACATTTCTCATGCTAACCCTAGGAAGCCAGCTTAATCAGATTTTCAGCTAACATGGACGGTAATGACTCTGGTGGCCCGCTTCTTTGAGGAGCTTTGTGGTGGCAGAAGCAGACGAGAGAAGGAGCAGGTGATGAAGCTGGGGAGGGAATTAGCTCTACACGTTTGTGAGCCAAGAAAGTGCCATTTTTAAATGCCAGCAAATCCTTTTTCGAGTTTAATTTCCTTCACTTCGGTTCCCATGCCAAACTCGATCACCTGATGCAGAGGTAGAGTCTGCTTATAGTGATCAAAATACAATGACCTATGATGTTTACTCTGAACAGGCTGCACCCTGCCCAAGTATGTTATTCTGTGGAGTTTGATGCATTCTTAAGAGTTAAACATTTCTAACTCCAGAAGGCCATGTTCTTTCAGGCAGAAACAAGTCTTTAACTTTTTTCAGACCACCAGAAGAATTCAATAGTAGGAGACATGACATCAAGAAGCCTTATCATTCAAAATACCACTAAGGAAAAAAGCCAAACCAAAACACATCTTATTCTAAAATGGCCCTGGAAACAGGTTATGACTTCTGCCCTGAAGGGCCTCTCTCATCTTCAGGAAGTTGAAGACTTCTAGAATCAACTAATGAGAACAATAAATGCTCACTTGATAGATTATGGTAGAGTGAAACATTCTGTCCTACTCCACTCAATTTTAGAAAACTTTATGAGAAAGAATTCTGGCCAGGAAAGCCAAGTTCAGGCACATATTCGTGATGTGTGAGTCACTTGAAATTGCTTTATGGTTCTGAGCCTCAGTTTCCTCATTTGAGGCTCCCTGTGTTAAGCGGGGACAGTAAAACCTGTTTCACTGGATGGCTGAGCACTTTGTAAGTCTATAGGCATAATATAGTGCAGTTATGACAACCATCAGAATGGATATTATTGTTATTGCTTTGAGCACAATTCTAGGCCCTTTGATAATGAGATGAATGAGCCTGGCCCTTTGGGTCAGTTTTGTATTTGATGTAAGCTTGATAAATACCAAAGTATCAATGGAGATCCTAGAGATCTTATTAGTTGATGTTGTTGTAATATCTCAGCCTAGAAAGGAAACCAGATGTGTTTCACAAGTGAAGACTGACTGATTCTGTTCCACTCAGCCATTATTCTATCACTCAAGACATATCCAGAACTATTATTTGTACTTAAAATGCACTTCAGCTTGCCAGTCTGCCTGGAGTGATCTGTCAGAGTTAATCACATGGAGTGGTTCTTATATCAGGTGGTATGAGCCTATCTGTCCCACAGCAGTCTTGATGAGTGACTGATCACATTCTCTGTCAATTTCACCTAGCCAAAAGACTATTAATAACCCATCAGGGACCACCATGACCCATCTCAAAAACAAAGCTTATGGTACTTAGAGAAAAGGTTCCTGACTTCATAGCAATCTAGATGTCATTCCTTCCAACTCCAATGGATCCAAGTAGACAAAAAAAAAAAAAAAGTAACCGTGAAAGAAGAGGGGAAAGAAAAGCCAATCACGGTGACACAGAGAGATGATCACAGACCAACAATGCCGCCTTATACATGCACAGCCCTTCCTAAAGGAAGGTGTCATGTACATGGTTCCATGCCATCTCCATAGTATCTCAGCAAGGAAAGCTTCCTCCTGTTTCACAGAAGAGGAGACGGAAGGTGATACAGGATATAACTTATTCAAGGTCACGGAGGTCCATGAGGTGATGAAGCTTATGCCACTCAGAGTATCAGGGCCATGGTTAGGACCCTGGTGCAGTTTTCCTTATTTTTGGCCAGAGAAGAGAAACAGCACACACACGGTCATAAGTGATATTAGGACCACAACTTACAGAGAATGGGCTGGCTGACTCCTGTTATGTCCTCTAAATGCTTGGATCAGCTCAACAAGAAGAGGCTTTGGAGCGATCTTCCTCTGTCCTCTTTGAGCAAGCTGGGGCTCCAGAGGTTACTCTGAAAGAGAACAGAGATATAAAAGGAACTGAAAAAGAATCTTATATTTGAAAAGAAAAAAAAAAGACAATGATAATATTCATGTGGATCATAAAGAGAAATAATTATTACCTTTGATTCCTAGAGAAAGTTAATTTAAAATGCATCCGAATTCCATTGTACAGCCAAAAAAGAAAAAAAAAAATCTGTGGAGCTGAGATGTGTCTTTAGTAGCAGAAACCCGAGTCACCATCGCTTGTGTCCTGAGAAGATGCTCATTCACAGTAATTGGAAGGAAGAAAGATTGCAGAGGTTAACTGACCTTGGTTTAGGACATGCTCTTTTCTTTTCAAATGCAAATTAAACTGGGGATCTAAAACACAAACTCTGTCCTGAATGCCAGTCTTTGAGAAAATGCACTGAATATTTAGAAAAATAAAAACATTGATCATGTTTCTGTTTTTACCAAATTAGAAGCTATAACCATTTAACTCAAGCACTTAGGATTCATTTCCAAAGATAACTTTGTTTTCTGTTTTTTTTTTTTTATTTTATTTTTATTATTATTTTAAAAATATAAATTTATTTATTTTGAAGTTGATGTTCCCTTCAAGTGAAAACTGGTCTCCACAGTCCATACAAGGAAACAAATGGGCATAAAACTTGGCTGGTTTCATCCACAGGGTAGCTCATCAGTAGGAACAGTATTTAGGCAAGTGTGGGTATAGCGCTGACCATCAGTTTTAAGGGTTATCAATAAAAATTAGTGTTTTGAGACCTGTGACAACAGGGTTAAATACTGCCTTTTGTGACTTTTGAAATTTTCTCGGGAAGACCTCACCTCTGCTTGCTGAAGCTGTAGACTGGTGCTTTCTTATTGTTAATAACTCCTCTACGCTGTTCTCAGTCGGGTCTGACTCTTTGAGGCGCTATGGACTGTAGCCTGCCAGGCTCCTCTGTCCATGGGGATCCTCTAGGCAAGAATAAGGGTTGCCATGCCCTCCTCCAGGGGATCTTCCCAGCCCAGAGTTGAACCCAGGTCTCCCACATTGCAGGCAGATTCTCTACCATCTGAGCCACCAGGGAAGTCCAAGAATGCTGGAGTGGGTACCCTACCCCTTCTCCAGGGGATCTTTCTGACCCAGGAATTGAACTGGGGTTTCCTGCTTTGCAGGTAGATTCTTTATCAGCTGAGCTACTTGGTAGGTATTTACTGTTGCCTATAGCATCCTGGGTGAGGCTGGGAGCCTTGGGTATGTGATATATTACACTCCATTCATGCCACAGACATTGTCTGAGGCCTCGGTGTTTGCAGGCACCGTATTCACAGCACAGAGATAAACAAGTTTCAGCCTCTCTCTACACAGCTTCTGTCATCCTCAAAACCCTCTGCCTCAGTACACAGTAATAGCGCAGTCTTACCAAATTGTGATCCCATCCCATGACCCAGCACATTCTTTGTATCTCAGCTTGTTTGTGCTTCTTTGTTTCCTGCCTCCAGCCTTTTCTTTATGGCTGCCTAGAGGCCTTTATCTTTTAAGAGCAGCCCAAACAAATCCCCCTGGGTGATGCTCTCCATACTCCCCCCTGCTACTTCTCCTAAGAGCCCCAGTCACTGTGAATTGAAATTGCTTACCTGCAAGTCCTCTGTTAGATCTGAGGTCCCTGAGGGTACTGTCTGCTTCTGTCCCCCATTCCTAGTCAGTTTAGGGCTGACTCAGGGGAGCGGTGCTCAACAAACACTTTTCTCTCTGACCCAACTTAGAAACACTTTTCTGCTTCACAGACCCTGGCCAGACAGTGTGGTGCCGGATTTCAATGTAAAAGTTGACATAGTTTTCAGGACTCAGGGGAATGAAGTATATGTTCCTTTGATGCCATGAACTAGTAGACATCCTAGCCATGTGGATTTTCATTTTACTCTTTAAGTTCAACCAAAGTTACAGAATGGGGAGGGCAGATATTAATTGGTTTTTGAGGATGCCGAGATCGAACCCTGATGAGAGAAATGGGGGTTCTTCACAGAGTACTTAGGCAGAAAGAAATATGCTGCAAGATTTATAGCTGCATTTATTTCTAAGGTGGTTCTATGTCAAAGGCCAGGGAACATACATTCCTTGCTAAGCTGTACTTATAGAGTGTTCTTAAATGGAATTTCAGTTGAAGAAGTCTTCAGTTAACTCAGGGTTACTGCCTTGAATGTCAAAGAGGAAGGAGGAGTCTGAAGACATTACAGAAACTGAGATTGCACACTTCTGAAAAGCTTAAAAATGTGAAACAACCCCATTGCAGAAATGATAAATAAGAAATTATAAAAAACATAATGTACCACACCATATAATACATTAATGAATTGTCCATAATATTATAACCAATGTACTTGCTCAGAACAATATACCTGGACAAAACAGGATTCAGTACTGTTAAGCAGACTGTAAAATCAGACTTGGGACTGTCCATATTTGCAAGGCTGAATTCAACTCAAAGTTTTCCAATCAGAAAAACCATCCTGTGGTATGAAAATATACCTCCTAACACAACAACCTGTTTCTTGATCTGGTGATGATGCCAGATTAATGGAGAATTTTTATTTATCTATGATCAGTTTTTTTTTTTTCTTTGCTTCATTGAAGTTTAAATATCATTGGATCAAAGGAGAGTGCGTTACAGGGAAAGTGTTTTCAAATCAGGTTATTCTGTTCTGTCTGAATTTGAACCTGTCTCCTCTGAATCCCCCCAAAGCGGATGTTTGATTTGCTCAATATCATCTGCTTTTGTTGGGGCATGGTGGCCTAAATTGAAGTTTTACAGAATTTCACTCTAGAATTGATCAGTTTTTCTTTACTGTCTTGGGGCCCTGAAAACAGGCACGCAGAGATGGATTTGAAGGACATCATCACAGGCCTTCTTTCACTGTTTGCCCAAGCTGTCCAGTCTCATTGGGACTTGAACGTGGTCATATACTCCCCTCTTTGAATACCTGTAACTTAGACAAACTTGTGTTCGCAATTATTTTTAAGTAACTGTGTAAGATGTTTGTCATTAATTTATGAAGCCACTTCTATAATCTTTGAATATCTTTTTTATTTTTTTAATTATGAAACTGTGATAACATATTTACAGAAGATTTGGAAAATACAGAACAAAGTTACATATAGTTCTATCTATTACAGTTATTTTTTAAGCAGATGAATATCTTAGTTGGAGTTTTAGTATCAAGCTCTCAAAAATTAATAGAATGGATAGATAGAAAAGCAGAAGGATATAGTAGACCTGAAAAGCACTGTTAACCAATTCAACCTAATTAAGGTTTATACATTTTTAAATTGGCAGAAAAGGTGAGCACCTAATCAAACTCTTTGAAACAAGAAAATCCTAGAAAAAAGTTTATTTCTAAGCAGCAAATTCTAAAAGTACTTTTTAACCAGAAGGTTGACTTAAAACATTTTCATCTTGCACCCTTTAAACCAAAAGGCATCAACTGAGAATGAAGCTAAGGAGAATTTTTAATGGATTTGGATTAAATCTATCATTTTTACCTAGGGAAACTTCCTTCTCATTTATGCTCAGGCAGTTTCATGTAAAAGGACTATTAAAGTGATGAGCTGCCGTGTTTTGACAAGCACTTGTACTGCAAAACTTGAAATCTCGCTGGAATAGTTATAAATTCACTGGGACAAAAGAATGCCCTATTTAAAAACTAGGACAGACCATGTTGATATGGAAAAGGGGAATAGCTATGTGAACAATACATCTGAAATTAAAGACTGAGTTACTGGCATCCATCTAAATCAACAGTAAATGTAATTACACTTTGAAAGTACTCTTGTCCTGTCTTACAGTTCTAAATGGATTAAAAGGAAAAAATATTATTTGTACTCAGAGTACCATTATAAAAACAAAGATGGAAAGAAGCAGAGCAATGATCTGACAAAATGGTGCTTGTTAGGAAAGAACAAGACTAGCCCCCATTATGATGCAATATTTCCCCCTCCTGTGTCTGCTCTCTTACTTGAAATCTCTAGAGAGAAGTGCTTCTGTTGATTTTATAAGTATAGTAGGAGGTTTAGGGAAAACAAAAGGGAGCCTTTAATTCAAAGCCACCCCATGAACTTAATGACACTATTCCATGTTTTCTATTGTTTTGTTTTCCTTCAGTATGAATTGCCCTGACCAGTTGGACAAGGATGCTTGCCAAAGCAAGTGTTACTTTTCACTATTCTATCATATTGCTTAGGCTGAAACAGGGAGGTACTACTATTTCATAGCATATATCCTTTAGTAAGGGCTCAAAGTGATATACTGGTTTGGGCAAAAAGTTTGTTCAAGGTTTTTCCATAAGATGTTACAGACAAGCCAGAATGAACTTTTTGGCCAACCCAACATAATCATCAATGGTGAGTCAGTAGCAGCCCTCAGAGCAGACCATTCCCATGCCGGTTCACACATCACACAATTGACCATTTGTTCTAAGGTATAAGTTTGAATACCGAGGTATTTATTGGTATTTCTTGGGTTTGACTAATGTTGAAATTTATCTTTAGACTCTTAGGTCTTTACTGAACCTCTCCCTGCTTTCTCAGATAAGTGAAGGTGGTTCCTTGTTTCTCTTAGGCAGAATTATGAGTCCCATATCCTCTTTAATACATCATCAAGCCCAGCCAGCAAATCTTTTCTGCAAAAAAGGAACCATGACCATTTTGGGTTTGAGATGGTAGAGTCATTCACTGATATTTCTCAGTATATATTTAATAAAAAAGTAAGCCAGGACAAATAGTTTTACTAAGCTTGTAAAAACACCCTCCTTCTCATCCAAGTTTTCCATAGTGCCTTCTCAAACCAGAGTATGAACAAATACATATAAAAATAAGCTTTCACCATTGAGACTTTTAAAGTGGAATGACCAGCACCAATCCTGCTATTACTGAATCTGGTTCAGGAAAGACACATATGCACACACCCAGTCACCTGTTCTTCAGAAAACAAGCCAGGCATGTGCCCACAGCAGCCATCTACCCTGAACGTAGCAAACATCGTCTTTGAAATTATATTTCTTCGTATACATAGATTTTGAGGTAATCATGCACAGTTTCTTGGAAACATTTCTAATTTTCAGTGGAGACAAGAACACACAAATAAACAAAAAGTAGATTGTTTCTTACCTTTTGGAAAGCAGGCAAAAGCTATACTGTTGGTGGTATAGTGTACCAAGTAACAGACTTTTGTACACTCTTTCTTACTGGTGGTATACAGTCTACAGGAAAAGTAAATATATAGGTATGTATAAAATAAATGTGCACACAATATTCATTGTTATTCTTTTTTCTTTCCTTTTGGAGAAAAGGCTGCGATAGAGACCACAGACATTATGCCCATTCTCTCAGTGGGTTCAGTAGCTTTTGGTAGACCAGTTGACCACAATTCAGGTACCTCTGAACATGGGAGTATGGGTGCCTCATGGTTTAAAGCATTTGGGCTTTACTTGAACTGAAGCAGGTAAGGGAACCAGCTCCAAAATAATATATCTACTTGCTCAGAACATTTTTTTTCTTTCTATTGATATCCTATTTTTTACTCAGGCTAGACCTTTCATGCTGACCTGCATGATTAGTCCAGAAGAATGAGACAAGTAACATAATGTAGAGAATGTCAGGGATCCAAGCAAATAAACAAGCAAAGCAAAACAAAAGTCATCACTAGTTGACACAGCACAGGAGCATGTTCCAGAATTTTCTTGGTATTGTTACTTGGAAAGATTGTGGTGCCCTCATCCATTTTCTAGCAGTTGAGGGATTTATTGAGCAGCACAAGTTTTTATTTACATATTTTCCTTAAGTATATGCCAAATGGTAATTTTCAACAAAGGACCAGAATACAAACTTATGTTTTAAATCTTATTGATTTTCTGTTTTGGTGGTAAATGGCCATTCTTCTAAAATGTGCTTCATCACAATCTGCTCATTGTCTTAAACTAGTCTTTTGCACAGTGTGTGTCCAGCTTCTCTCACCAAGTCAGGTTATCAGTCATATGGCCCCATATCCACAAAGGCCGTGCGCCCGAGCTGTCCACATTCTGGCCATCTCTAATCGCTAGGAAGTTACAGAGTAAACTATGGTAACCAGTCTCGGTACTTGAGCAGCTTCTTTGCGCTGGCTGGGGCACTGGCTTAGAAAATGGATGGTTGTTTAGAACCGGGTAGCTTAGGGCTGCTCATTGTGTGCACTGCAATCCTTTACAAGGAAAGCATCTGATCAGAGGATAATTCACAGAGCATCTTTTGGTTCTGACCACTCCAGGCAAGGAAGGTAGCAGTTCCTACCCATCATCTCAATAAAGCCATGCCGCCTCAGTTAATATTATTTATCCAACTGGAAAAAGGTCTTGGTAGCCATAGATAAGCCAAGAACCAAGTCCTCCAGTTGATCTGGCATCTTCAAGTTTGCCATGAACATACATCTGCCAAGTCAACAAAAGAAAGTTGGGAGAAACAAGCCTAATTCAGGACGCAGGTGAGAGAACCAGAGGTTGAGGTGCCCTTCTTTTTAGAGGAGGAGTGTGGAGAAGTCTTCAAGGTGGCCAGATCTAAAGCTCCCCACGTTAGGTCAGGCACTTGTGGTCCTCTAGCAGCAGAAATGTGGCTTATATAAATAAAAATACAGTAAGTGGCGGAGTTACACCCTTAGACCCCCTGCTGTTTTTCATGTGAGCTCAGAAACCAACCAGCCTCGACCCAATTCTGGATATTCAATATAGCAGCAGTACAGAGATGCGTGACCGTTTTTGAGAAGATGTACTTTTTGTTGACGCCATGCAGAAATAACTTTCTCTTTCAAGCAATGAAATTGGAACTGAAGAAGCTACCTAAGAGGAAAACCAAACTTCTTGGGGAAACAAATCAAGCAGTGCAGGGGCAGCTTTAATTTCTACCCGTATTACGCCAACAGATTCCTTTTTATATGGATGTGTACTTGCTGTATGGAGTTGGATGAATAGAAGTGAGCATGCGGCAGATGACAAACTGCAATGATTAAAAATGAAAACACTGAAGACTGAAATACACTGAGACTAAGTGTTTAGGGAAACAAGAAGGTAGCTCATCCTATAAATTCAACATCCTCCCAGACTCACTCCCTTTAGAACAGGAGGTGGAACTCTCCCTTTGGAGAGAGAGTCCTTCTTCAGGCCCGTGGTCTGTACTTTTACCTGTTTCTTTATAACCAGAAAGTTTCCTTTCAGTCAATAATGTATTTGTCTGTTACCAAAGTTCAGAAGTTTGACATGACTCGGAGCTACATTTTGTATTAAGTAGAATACAATAATAATATTCTCTCACGTCAAAACAGCCTTGTCTATTTTCATTGGTTGAATTTTCACTACTGTTCTTTCTATATATACTCATTTTTCTGTTACTAGGGACTGGTTTTCCAGATATAATGGCTATCTATGATGTCACCATTTCCATCTTATTGGCTCCTTAGGGGTCATTTAAAATAACTATAGGTTTGCATATTTGTCTTACCTCACATATTTCATTCTGTTAAGTTGACTTTGTCCCAGTTCAGCATCATTGCTAAAACCTTGGGAGGTATTCCCAGAATGGGCTCAAACAGAGTGTCCCAGAGTGAAATCCTTGTTTTTATGACCTCTGGTTCTGCTCTCTGATGGAGTCCTCGGAGGCATGGATAGCTATTTAAATTTATTTAAAGTGAAGTAAAAATTTCAAGTGTATTTCATCAGTTAAGTAGCCATATTTCAAGTTCTGAATCATCACCACACGTGACCAGTGGTTTCTACAGTGGACAGCACAGACAGAGAACATTTCCATCATTGCAGAAAACTCTACTGGACAGATTTTGTGCAGAAAAGGTCTTCTGACTTTTCTTAGGGACCTTTGAGAGCTGGGTCATCAGAAACCCCAATGTTTGGAGGTACATGAATCTCCTCCTATAATTCAGCATATATCTGGGCACATTATTGACGGTTACTTTCAGGGAGTGTCTACACAAAACCAAAATAACTAAAATAATTTTAAAAACATCGTTTGGATTTATTGTGAGACAAAGGCTCTTTTGGATTTCATCTCTTTTTTTTTTTTACCCCTCCTTGAACTATTTATCTTTGTTCTGTGTAGACACCAAAATATCAACAGTGACAAAACCCAACAAAACTTTTTCAAGGGAAAGGCATCAGATGAATCCCAAATAGAATGATTGTCGTGACTGACACAGGTAATTAAGACACTTGGGTTTTTGAGTTGTCAGATGAGGCCTCTACCCAGGCAGCCTTCTTTGAGCTCCTGTCTTTGCAGACAACACAGCAAACAGCAATGCATTCCACAGCACATTTCACCAAAAAGTCGGCCGCCAGACATCATTATATTCTGTATGTGCAAGCTGGATTACCAAACAGAGAAGCCCAACGAGTAATGTCTGCATTAGGATTATGGCATATCACTCATGTTGTGGGAAACAGAGCGGCAGAGAGCAGCAAGCACGGGTTTGGGAATCAGACCTGGGTTTCAGCCAAGCTGGCCTGCTGTGTAGTAGAGGACCTTGGTGATAGTCCCTGATCTTCCTGAGCCTAGGATTCTTCAGTCAAAGGACAACAGTGGTCACTGGCCTACAGAGCTATCAGGAAGAGTAAGAGAGATTTCCCACCCAGAGCATTCTATTTAATGCCTGTCTCAAAGGATAGCAGATGTGTTTTTGTGGGTCATGTGGATATGAACATTTTAACAGCCAGTAGCATACTCCACACAGCCTCAACAAGGGTAGACCCTCATCACTAAGGTTAGAAACAGTAGGAATGTTGTTTGAAAGCTAGTGATTTTTAAATAGTGCAGTATTAGATTAATTATCCCAATTCAAAATTTCTAATTTGATCATTAATTTTCAATATATATAGACTTTTGATCATGTTTTCTTTTTATCAGTATTGGGCATATGTTGTTAAATGTATAAGTCTGCACAAATATAAATGTAAAACTGCTGTTAGAACATCTTTAGGGTAAGGGTTTTGTACCATGCAAATCCCGCAAGGGGTCCTAGAATCAAATGCTATAGAAATATAACCATGTAGTATATTTAACAATACAGCATACATACAAATAGATGCATAAATATGTTCATGGAAGGATTTTTATTCATCAGTTGCATCTACTTTATGGTGTTGGGTATGCCTTTAACCTTTTTACCTGTTCAGAAGTGGAAGAAAATTAACTTATAATTGACGTACATATCTCTAGATGCCTGAGACATAAAGCCATGCTTATGACATAGATAATATTATCTTCATTTAATACATGAGAATGCTGAGCTTGGGGAAAACTCACTGATTGTCAAAGCCATGCAGCTGGTGAGTGGAGCGGCTTGGCTTTGAACTGAGGTCTGTCTCAACCCGAAGTCTTGTCCTATACCACAGTGATTCTCACAGTGATTCTCTCTCTATTCCCCTTCCGGGAACTGACCGTTTGTTCTGCACACATAAGAACAGAGCCTGTACCTCCATGGTCTCTCCCTCCTCTCACCTGTCCCCAAATCTCTTCATTGAAACATCTAACTGAAGCCCATGATGCTGGTAATGGGCCTTTGTTTTCTTGCCTACAGACTCTCAAGCATTCACTGTATTTATTCAGCTAACTATTGAGAAATGGATTGGGCTGAGATCATGGATCTTTGTACGACTATTGTCAAAAGCTATTAGGGCCAAACTTAGTTGTTTGCTGGCTTTTAAAGATCTCAGTTGTAGAGCATCAAGGCTTTCCCCAGAGTATCCAGAATAGGACTTGCTTTCTGCTTGGCAGTTAATCTTTGGGTACAACAAAATCAGGTCATAACTGGACAGTGAGTCTTGAGTGGCTTAATAGCTAGACCAAATCCTCCTCTAGTTAAAATAGGAAACACCATGAACATACCAATCTGCTTCATTCTATACGCGCTAAGTTGGTTCAGCTGTGTCCAACTCTATGCAGCCCTACGAAGTGTTGTCTTGGAAAACAACCTGGAAGTGGTATGTTTAATCTGCAATTCACTCTTACCACCATAGTACTAGTAAAGTTAGCAATTGGGGATTTTAAGCCTTTAAATCTGGCTAAAATTGACTTTCTTTTTCTTTTCTTTTTGTAAACAAACTAGGGTCTTTATGTCCATCTTTCTTTGCAGTCATTTGCAGGGATGGCTAAAGGCCATGCAGGATTTGCAGACAGGCCACAAAGATATCAAATCTGGCATTTCATCCTTAATCTCACCTCTAATACTTAATTTTTCATGGGATAAAACTCTGCAGTGATCTGGTAGATGCTTTCCCACATGGGGAGGCCATTAGCAGGTGGTGTCTGGGCCTGTGTACCTGGATGGAAGTTTGCCTGTTCTATTAAATGTCTGATGTGCTTTTTGTTTCTAGAAGGCTTCCTTAGTAAAGAATTGTAAGTTTCTCCACATTCATGCTCCAGTGGAAAGAAGTTATGCTTCCAAAGTTCCTAAATATTTCAACTTCATCTCTATTGCTACAGTTCCATGGGATATCCAGGGTTCTCTAGCAGGAAGCTGATCCCCTAAGAGGAAGGGACAAGGAAGGTGGCTCAACAGCTGTTTTGATGTCAGTTGGAGGGCTTGGCACCAAAGGATAAGAAGCCAGGGCTGGGGGAGATTTCACACATCTGAAGCAGAGCCTCTGAAAGCTGCTTCCCGCCAGGGAGCAAAAACGAAGTGGTGAGCACACTCTTAGGAGCAAACGGCAGCATTCACCAAGGCAACCCAGCCCAGAAGATAAGAGCGCGAATGGCCTTTCTCCAAAGAAAGGCAAGCATACACCACATCTGCTAGAGCTTCCTGATGCAGGATGAGGAGATGGAAGGAAAGGAGAGGTACTTACTGTTTGGGTCTACGTTTTCACAAAGCTCTGTCTTGGCCTCACCGTTGGGTCTGTCACTGGGCTTGTGCGACAGCCGTGATGACATGGTGGCTGCCGTGACCACTGCCTTGAAGCTTCGCTTCCGTTTCTGGACATTGAGTTCAGGGTGGAAAATGATGATGTACACTTTCGGCATGTATAGCATCCCCAGCGCCACTGATGCACTTAGGTTCATGGAGATTGTAAGCGTGGTGGTTTGTATGTAGAGCTAGGAGACATAACACACAAGACACTATTACAAATAAAATGACTGCAGAGGGAGGCCGAACACCTAGCATGATGCCAAGCGCGACTATGACAGGGAGAGGAAGCAGAGACCCTGGGGAGACAGAATGGCTCTGCACATCCCTTGGAGAGTCTATACATAAAGATCATTGATTTAAAGTCATAGGGAAGCTCTGAGTGCAGGCCTATCCTGGAAGAGTCTGCTTTGTAGAGGTTCAGCGTCATCCTTGCGTCAGATCTGAAGTACCTTTATTCGAAATGGCAACTGGATATGAAACCAGGAAGGTCATATTTGCAATCTCGAGTAAGGGGTAGTTTTTTCCTACCTACCCTGCCCCATACATTCACAAAACAATTAACATTACATGATCTCTTATTGCACAGATACCCTGGGTCCTTATTTGAAAAAGTCTTTATGTCAACATAGGTATCTTTCTGTATTTTTTTTTTTTGAAAGAGTTCACTTTCATCATGCCTATAGAGTAGTGAGCTGAGTTTCCTTGGAAAGTAAGCCCTTCTTGCTTCATTCAGGTTTACAAAGCATCAGTGGGCAAGGGACCAAGACCTAGTGATGTTGGCTTATACAGTTGCTAAGGAGCTACAAAACCTTGCCCTGCCGTGTTATGTGTAGTTCAGATGGTACTCGTAGCTGTCCTTGTATCCTTTTGCTTCTTGAGAAATCAGCAGAGCCGCCCATTCACTCATTCGTCACTGTGTTAAATCATTGTCTTGCCTAAAGTGGAAAAGATGTGGGTTGAAGCGGGTGAGGAACAGTAAGATCAGTAAGGGGAAAGCTACAGACAGCTTGACTTGGTCTATTTGCATTTATGAAGTGCCTTCATGATTCATAGCCCACCATTCACTTAGGTATGTCTGTGGTTTTCATGACTTCTAAAGCCTAGACTCACTGTGAGGGGATGGGTGTGTTCCTTAACTTGATTGTGGAAATCATGTCACAATATCTACATGTGTATATTGCATCATCACACTGTGCCTCTTAAAAAATGTTATATAACCTAAATATATGCAATTTGTATTAACCAGTGATAACCTCAATAAAGCTGAAAATAAATGAATAAATAAAAACAGGTATAAAATAGGTAGGTAAATAAATAAGTACATTTAAAAAGAAAAGTTCAAGTGACCAGTTCTTATAGCCTTTTACATCAGTGGAAAACCTAGCCTCTTGACAATGCATTTGATCATGGTTTTCTACCGGTGTCTTCCTATGCATCTGAGGACAAAATCCCCATCTTTAATGGGTTTTACAGGAGCCCACATGGTCTTTCCCCTTGCCTGGCTTCTCAGACTAATGATCCACCACTCTCCTCATCTCTCCCCCTCCTCTCTCCCTAGGATTTCATCCACATGGCCCTCCTTCAGTTCTTGAAGATTCTATGCCTATTCAACCTTTCAAGACTTTTCTACATGCATGTGTGTGACTTTTATTATTATTGTTTCCTTCTGTGTGGAATGTTCCTCTACATTTCAGAACGTCCATTCCAGCCTGCCTCCCCCATGACCTTAACTCTCAGCCAGCTTCTTTAACAACATTTGTTGTTCAGTCACTAAGTCAACTCCAACTCTTTGTGACCCCATGGACTGCAGCATGCCAAGCTTCCCTGTCCTTCACTGTTTCTTGGGGTTTACGCAAGTTCATGTCCATTGAATCGGTCATGCTATCTAACCATCTTGTCCTCTGCTGCCCTCTTCTATATACAGGCCCTCAAAACACTGTTGTTTTTAGGTCATGTCTGCCTGTTTGTAATCCTCTACCCACTAACCTGATCGTCTGAACACCCATCTTCTGGACTAAGCCACAAGTTCAGTGAAGGCAGTGATGTTGAGTAGCGGTGTCACTGTGTCTGCGGTGCTGACGAACAGTAGGCACTTTAGAAACACACAGTAGACGAGCTCCTGTGTTTGTATAAGGGGCACCTTTTTCCTCCTGTTGACACAGTGGTCAGACAGACTTTCTCTAAGTACACAGGGATTGCCATCAGATCTATTAGCTGCCTGGCCATTTCTGACCTTAGTTCTTCAATCTGGGTCTCTGGAGGAGAAATTAAAAGAGACTTTGCTTTTCATCTGGAAGGAATACTGTTTTCCAGCAAACATTAATTTGAATGTGCATGTTTCTGAATGCTTTACAGGAGCTGGCAGCCGCTAACTGTATAATGCATAATAAATGTAAACTATAAAGACAAAACAATATTGAATTAATGATGCTTTTGGTTGTGAACTAGACCATGTTTAAAGCTCAGCTTTTCCCATTAGAATACCTTTAGATGTTCATCTCCACTCTACCCTGCTGCCCACCCTGTCCAAGAAAGCCTTCCCTGAAACAGAGGTTTATGAACATAGACACTGTCACTTTGTCCCCCATGATCACTGCCATCATCCTGCTAATGAGGGCTTTGCAAACCGTGGATTAGCCAGCCCAAGAAAGCAAGGGATCTAAACTGACCCATGGGATCTTAAGCTTTCCTTCTCTTTCTCCACTCAAAAGCAAATTTTGCAGTTGAAGAAACCATCTGTAGTGTATTGAGTTTATGACTTATATACACGACTTGTATACTTTATACATATGTAAATATTTGTGCTGGTGTGTGTATACATACATGCTTTTTCTCAAGAAAGACTACCTAGTCATTTAGGACTCCAGTAGCAACGTTGCTTATTTTATGGAGTCTGTAATTGTGTTCTTTTCCAGCTAGAATCTATCAAGACTTTGATACTTGTTTTGACATTTTTGTAATTTCAGGGAATCTGTGAAAATCAACAGGAACATCATTGACCAAATTTCTATGTCCCTAAATCCTTTATGTTGCAGAGTGGTTAGGAATGAAGACTCCAGAGCTAATCTGAGTTCAATTCCTGTTTACTCACTTTGTGACCTGGGACAGATTACTTTTCCTCTGTCTGCCTTAGCTTCCACATCTGTAAATGGGGATGATAACCTGAGCTCCCCTGCCTCATGATGTTGTGGTGATTAAATGAGTGTTTGTAAAGTAGGATAAGACCTAGCATGTAGCAAGTATTATGAAAGGATTTTTAAATAAGTTACATAGGTAGAAAGACAGGAAGACCCCGGTCTGCAGAGAACACAGAGGTACTTGTTCGTGGGGATACAACCCAGCTCAGCCCCAGGAAGGGAACTCAGTTGCTCTCTTCTTGGCCTTTGGTGGGATGCTTGCTTTTTGACTTTGAGTTTTCACCCTAGCTGTTCTTTTAGTATAATTTCTTTAGCAAATTACAACATTTCATTTTAATTTATTTTTAATTAGAGGATAATTGCTTTATAATGTGTTGTGTTGGCTTCTCCCATACAGCTATGTGAATCAGTCATAAGTACATTTTGTCCCCTCTCTGTTGAACCTCCCCCCACCCCTCACTCCCCACTTGAATGAGGAGGATGAATCTAGAGTCTCTTATAAAGAGCGAAGTTAGCCCGAAGAAAAACAAATATCATATATTAATATATATTTATGGAATCTAGAAAGATGGTACTGGTGAGCCTATTTGCAGGGCAGGAGCAGAGACGCAACATGGAGAACAGACTTGTGGGGAAGGAGAGGGTGGGATGAGTTGAAAGATCAGCAGTGAGACGTAAACGTGACCATATGGAAAACAGGTAGCTAGCGGGAAGCCGCTGTATGATGCAGGGAGCTCAGCGTGGTGATCTGTGGCAGATTACAACATATTTACTTTTTAGTCTCAAGGCTATTCCTGTCTTATCCAATGCTTATTGTCAAATGAGCAGTGCAGATTGTAGAATTACCCTGTTTGATTCTGGATATTTTATACCATTTTGCTTTATCTTCCTTATAATTTCTTGAGAGATGTAAAGGTGTTAGTGGTTGATTTGGGGCTCTCTTGCCAGCACATAGGGGTCCGACACACACAGTTTTACTGAGGTCAGCTCCTCCCCTTGCCCCGCATCCCAGGCTGCCCTTGACCCGTCTGTCTATCTGAGGCTTACTGCCTCACCACGTCCATCCTTGATGGCCTGAGCTCGTGGGAAGGATGTTCCCTGCCTTGCAGTGTTTGGATACTTAAGCCTGAATTTTATTGTCAACTTCAATACATTTCCAGAATCCAGTTTCTTTTCCTTGGTTGAATATGGCTTTCCTCCCAAGCACCATGTGTAACCCAGCTTGTACAACTAAGGAAAATGTGAGCAAAGGGTTCCAAGTCAGGAGGTGTTTTGCGCATTACTCTACCAAGCAGTGTTCTTCAAGTCTGATAAACAGAACCTCTGGCTCGCAGTTTCCTCATGTGCAAACTGAAGATAACAATAGCTTAGGGTTCAAATGCTGACTCTGATGACCTAATTCATTTAATATATGGAAAGTGCTTAGTACAATGCCTGGGAAACATGATATGTGAAATGTGAGCTGCTAATATTTATATTCTGCCGAATATTTATATCAGGATATTGGTGTGTAGACCTTAAGATAAGTCTTCCTTAGTATTCACTGTCATATATTTTAAACTTTTAATGTACATCTTAGCAATTAACTAGAGTGTAGGGTATAAAAAGCCGGGCCTATTCATGTCCTGTCTGATTGACACGTGCCAGCAAGTATGCCATTTGAGACGCAGCTTTGTGCTGAATTCAGGGCCAGGCAAAGCCCAGCTAAATCTGCCCTGTGCACTTTCTCATCTTGGTCTAAAAGTTCATTGTCACATAAATGTGACTGCAAAGCACCATGAGATGTCATTGTTGCTTTATCAATAGATGTAGCACTGAGGGTTTTTGGAGTTCTCCTTCTGTAAGTATTGACTGATAAAATACTAAGAAATTCAAAAAGTCTAGATTGCTCCTGAACAAACTTTGAAAGTTGCCAACTCTTCTGTCAAAGTTTCAGAATCAGTTTAATTTAAGATGGTTTTGAGTGATTCCAGGACAAGTTCTTAACAACCACATGCTATAAATTCGCTGGTAGCTATATTTTCCAGATAGGCTATGTGACAGAGACTTTTCTTTTCCAGTGTTGGTGCATCATCCACTTACCACTGGCATTTTAGTGAGATTAGTCACCCTCGGCATCCATGAGGGATTGATTCCAAGACCCCCTGAGGATACGAAAATCTGAAGATGCCCAAGTCCCTTATATAAAATGATGCATATTTACATATATGTACCCTCATATACTTTAAATCATCTCTAGATTAATTATAATACCTGATACAACGTAAATGCCATGTGCCACACCACACCTGCTGCTCAGTCATGTCTGACTCTTTGCAATCCCATAGATTGTAGCCCACCAGGCTCCTCTGCCCATGGGGTTTTCCAGGCAAGAATACTGGAGTAGGTTGCCATTTTCTTCTCCAGGGGATCTTCCTGACCCAGAGAAATAACCTGTGTCCTCTTGCATCTCCTACATTGTCAGGTGGATTCTTTACCACTGTGCCACCTGGGAAGCCCAAATGCTATGTAAATAGTCACAAATACCATGTAAATGCTATGTAAATAGTTGCCAACATGCTGAAAATTCAAAGTTTGCTTTTTGGAGCTTTCTGGAAAAAACTTTTTCCCAAATATTTCTCACCTGCAGTTTGCTGAGTCCATGGATGTGAAACCCATAGAGACAGAGGTATCCACAGAGGTGGACAGTGATAGGCCACTACCAGGTAGCCACACAGACCACCGTGACAGTGGCAGAGCATTCTTTCTGCAGTCAGGGAACCACATTCTAGTGGCAGAAGGAACAGAGCCTAGAATCAAACATGCAAGGTGTCGACACTGCTCATCAGTCCTTTTTTCTCAGAGTGTATACTTGGCCCTGCCTGCTTGTCCCCTGGCCGTGTCCTTTGCTTACCTATTTCACCTCTGATACCCTATTTTGCATTTGATGTTCAGTCCAAGGTCTCCTTGTACTTAAAGCATCCCTATAACCCAATTTCCCCCATAAATCTAGTACTTTCATTGTGCAATTTTGCATAGCATGATGACTTCTAAGAATGCATACATCACATTATAGCAGAGCTGACTGGATAATAAACTCACTGCTGGCACTTAACTAAATTCTGGTTGCACAGTAAGTTCTACACTTGAAGCGAGTATTGGATATTAGAAATAGCCTTGGCATTCTTGGAGAATTGTTCTAAGGAAAGCGATTATCTGCAGTCTGTTAGTTATCATCATCGTCGTCGTTGTTCTGCCATTACGTGTGGGTCTTTATCTCTTCATTTCTAGAGTTGAGGCCATAATGCTAGCTATCTTGTAAGGTTGTTGGGATCGAATTGGTGGGCCGTTGTGAATTACACAGGAGGGTGCCTCGCATATAGGAACCACTCAGCCAAGGCTGTCAGTATCGGTGATTGATTTATTAGCCATCACATAAAATGACTTGTTTTCTATGTTGTTCCCTTTCATATCATTTTAGTATTACTACAGTTTGAAATGATCTCTTTCTTACGGAATCCACTGAATGACAATCTATTTTAGGGAAAAACATCTCATTAAGTTTGCTTCTATTTTGTTTGAAAGTCTGTTCAAACCCCTCTCTTGTCATTGACTATTATGAGAAATAACCAATTAAGTGCATTCCCAGGTGACCACTGAAAATTGGGACAAAGAGGCTTTCATAGAGTCTTTGGTAGGATGGGAGAAGTTTCACAGTTTTCATGGCATCCCAAAGTCTGTACAACAAAAATGAAAACTGTCTGATGTAGGCAGAGTAGAGATAAAGCATACATTGTTATCTGACAAATGTCTGGAAGACCCATGTGTCTAAATTGAAATGCAAGTTCTTAGCAGTTAAGACCAGCGTTTTTGATCCTTGCCACCTGGACCCCTTGGTTCCTAATCAGATTCACCACATTTGTGAGAAATAATAATGACACATGGTTGGAAATGAGACAGGGTGTTTTCAGTAAGACATCCTCAGTTGTCCAGAGGGTCAACATGCTGAAGGCTTTTGCATAGTAATGAAATAATGCATGATGATCAAAGGATTCATATAATGAGGAAAGATACTCATATCTTCTGGAGGGATGGTGTAATGGGAAAACAAGATCTTTCTCGTTAGAAGTGATTTCAAACTGGGCCTTGGATTATTGGTTGGTGGCTGTGGGCAAACTAGTTAACCTCTGACAAGTCAGTGTAAATTCAAACCAAAGAAATTTGTTCCCAGAGTGTCTGATATAAAAACCTTCATTCTACCATTACCATAGAGACCTTCTGACCATCTGGAATATTAAAAGATAGTATACTGCCTGGTGGCATGCACAAAAAATGAAAGCGTCTTTATTAGAGTACATGGCCCCATCTTTGGCAGATGATTTTCAAGGTGTTCCATTCAAACCTGTTATCTTTGAATAGGCAATCTGTAAAGAGTTGACAGACAATATTTATGAAAGAATACAGACACACATTCCAAATATTTGGGGACATATTCTGTGGACAGGTGTATGGCGTGAAATTATAAGTAATGGAAGCGACTGGATGATTACTGGACAAGACCTTGTTTGACTGTTTTGTTTTTCTCATTTAGTATCTCCAGGCAAACATAATTTTAAGTCGACACACAATCACATTATTTCTTTGGAGGGACATAAGGACACACACTCCAGGTGAATGCAAATCAGTTTCTGGAGCATGAAGTAAGTGATCATGTCATGCTTGAAATCACCTACATCTTGGTTCTTTGCCCTCCTGATCAAAAGCCTGATGCTTTGTCTATTCCTGTGTCACGTCATCAGAGAGATGCTGTTATTCCAGCTGACCACATCCTTGGGAAGTTCGGGGTTTCACTCCCCATGCCATCCTAACGAGCTGTAGGCCGTCCTCATAGCTAATTCTTCCAGGCAGTTGCTTCTGATTTTGCTGGGCACCTATGAGCCCCGCCTACACACTGATACACAGGATTCCCCCACCCCTCACCAGCCCTGCAATCCCTCGATTTTTATTTCAAGCTTTTTTCCTCCTCCATCTACAAGGCAGGAGTTTCACTCTTTTATATAGCCAACACTGGCACTGTCTGTTCTGTTGTATTATCTAGAAGGTTATTTACCATTCCTGCTGGTTCAAGAGCCCCACAAATGTTAGGTCCCCGCCTTGTTGTGATTTAACATACAAAGGTGAACCCCTTCACCCTCCCCCACCCCACTGTCAGCCTGCAGACACATTTCTGCCAGATTTCCTGGCTCTCCAGGAATCCTTGGCCGTATTCTTCAAGACTGAACCTAGCAGCATTTTGTAGAAGGCAGTGTCAGATCCTGTCTTATAATATGAAAATACTGACATGTACCTCACTGGGGAACACATTAAGTAACATACGATGATGTTCTGTATCACTCTGCAAGTAAACCAGGGCACTAAAATGAAACATCTGAACTTAATATATTCCACTTCTAAAGCTGTCATTTGAAATATTCCACCTATAGAAGTGCAAAGCTGTCTCATCTTGCCAACTTTTAAAGTCATCTTTTGGGTTCTTGTGAACATAAAAAAGACAGGAATCCAGTGAAAATACTGATGCTGAATTAATGGCTGAAAGAGAGAGTTTTAGCATCTCTTGGGAATAGTTCACGTGTTTTAAATTGGGCTTGTAAAGTGTTCATTGAGACTGGACTGGAGTGTCACTGACAAGACAGTGTCAGATCCTTATAAAAAGGGGGGTCTTTTCTCAGTTTTCAGAGACATTGGCAACGACTTTCTGGTGAACTGTGGCGGGTCTGGATCATCACGCAGCAGCTGTCTTTCCTGCTCTTAGTGCCGGCTGTTAGTTCTGTCTGTCTTCCTCTGTCCCCTCTGGACGGTATCTTTCCCATCTTACTGCTGGCCTGTGGCAGCTCCCTTCCTCCCCTTCAGATTCACCCTTCCCCTTGCATTAGCTCATACTATTTTATGTATCATTTTTGCTTCCCTGCCTTTCCACTGTCCCTGGTGCAGCACTGTGGGTGTGAACAGACAGGCACAGGCTCCTCAACTTCTCTCCTGCCTCAGTGGGACCCACTGTGTGCTCTGTTGTATTATCTAGAAGGTTATTTACCATTCCTGCTGGTTCAAGAGCCCCACAAATGTTAGGTCCCCGCCTTGTTGTGATTTAACATACAAAGGTGAACCCCTTCACCCTCCCCCACCCCACTGTCAGCCTGCAGACACATTTCTGCCAGATTTCCTGGCTCTCCAGGAATCCTTGGCCGTATTCTTCAAGACTGAACCTAGCAGCATTTTGTAGAAGGCAGTGTCAGATCCTGTCTTATAATATGAAAATACTGACATGTACCTCACTGGGGAACACATTAAGTAACATACGATGATGTTCTGTATCACTCTGCAAGTAAACCAGGGCACTAAAATGAAACATCTGAACTTAATATATTCCACTTCTAAAGCTGTCATTTGAAATATTCCACTTATAGAAGTGCAAAGCTGTCTCATCTTGCCAACTTTTAAAGTCATCTTTTGGGTTCTTGTGAACATAAAAAAGACAGGAATCCAGTGAAAATACTGATGCTGAATTAATGGCTGAAAGAGAGAGTTTTAGCATCTCTTGGGAATAGTTCACGTGTTTTAAATTGGGCTTGTAAAGTGTTCATTGAGACTGGACTGGAGTGTCACTGACAAGACAGTGTCAGATCCTTATAAAAAGGGGGGTCTTTTCTCAGTTTTCAGAGACATTGGCAACGACTTTCTGGTGAACTGTGGCGGGTCTGGATCATCACGCAGCAGCTGTCTTTCCTGCTCTTAGTGCCGGCTGTTAGTTCTGTCTGTCTTCCTCTGTCCCCTCTGGACGGTATCTTTCCCATCTTACTGCTGGCCTGTGGCAGCTCCCTTCCTCCCCTTCAGATTCACCCTTCCCCTTGCATTAGCTCATACTATTTTATGTATCATTTTTGCTTCCCTGCCTTTCCACTGTCCCTGGTGCAGCACTGTGGGTGTGAACAGACAGGCACAGGCTCCTCAACTTCTCTCCTGCCTCAGTGGGACCCACTGTGTGCTGTGGGACCCACTCAGCCACAGTGGCCATGGCTGATGGGCAGAGTGGCTAACAGCTAGACCTCAGGGCCCGAATTGCCCACGCAGGGGTAACTTGTGCTCTGAACTCCTCAGCGAGGATCTCAGCTGAGGTTTAGTTTAAATCCAACAGGAGAAAATAACTACAATCCAGCTGCTCAGAAAACTGTAGATAAAAAGTTGCCCAGCCTGTGCCATTTACTGGAATGGTGAGGGCTCTGAGATGGGGTCAGAGAAATAACATTCATCCTGCAGGAAGAAACAGAACAAGAGGGAGTGAGGAAGGCTGAAGAGGAATGGCTGACTGGTCCATGCTTTGATCTTACTGTCACCAGATCCATTTTCCTTTCTTGTTGTTTCTGAGATCCTGGATCATAGATCTCAAAAGTACAGTTTCTTACCCACTCACTCCTGAGGACCTAGAGTCTTGCCTCCGTCTCTACCTCCTGAAATGCCCTCTGAACCTGCCCACACTTCTTAGCAGACCTATAGTGCTGGGGGCTCCAGCTGTCCTAGTTCATTAACTCAGTTTCCCATGACACTTTGGTTAAGAGACAGTCCTTCACATGGGCCCAGGAGCTCTGCAGGGTCCTCCTTGCACCTTCTCTCACCTTATCCAAGTGCTTCAGATATGCAGTGCACTGTCCATCGCATGACTTCTTCACATGCTGTTCCCTCTGCTTCACATGCTGTTCCCTCTCATCTTTTCCTGGCTCCCTCCTATCTGCCAGTCTCATTTCCTTGAGGAGGGCTTCTCTGACCCTCAAATGGAAAAGATGCCCTTCCTCTTCTGCCTGCACATAGAACATACTATCACCCTTCATCACATCAATCACAAATTAGGATTATTCACTGGAGTGTCTAATAAATAAGTATCCCCTCAATAGACTGTCCTCATGATAGCACAGACCATATATTTTGACCTACTCTACAGAGCTCCCCTTGTAGCTCAGTCGGTAAAGCATTTGCCTGCAGTGCAGGAGACCCTGGTTCAATTCCTGGGTTGGGAAGATCCCCTGGAGAAGGAAATGGCAACCCACTCCAGTATCCTTGCCTGGAAAATCTCATGGACAGAGGAACCTGGTAGATTGCAGTCCATGGGGTTGCAAAGAGTCGGGCACGACTGAGCGACTAACACACACGCACACAGAGCTCCTGGAACTTAAAAGTGCTCAGTTCATAGCAGCTGGACAGACGAGTGAATACCATCTAGGGCAGATATACTGTGCAGCCAAGAGCAGTGAAACACGTGGCGAGTGCACTCACACTGGTGTTGAAAGTTCTGGGTCTGGAGGTGGGATCCGCCACTTACTAACTACTGCGGGTTCGCAAGTAGCTCACTAACCTTTGCAAGCGTGGATAGTGATGCCCCATGAGCTCATGATGGGCTCACTTCCCAGAGCTGTGGCAGGGAGATGACTTATAAGAGGTCCTACCTCTTAAACCCTGAACCCGTGGTCTAAGTGCCTCCCTGGTACAGTTTCTGTGCGCTGGATGGTGTAACCACATCCAGAGGCTGTTTGCTTCCAAACAGCGGCATTTCTTCCCATCTTTCCAGATAATCTTTCCTCTAGCAGTTGCACTGGCTTCCTGTCTTCCCCAGTCCTGTAACTAGAGGCACTCATCTGATCCAGTCAAAGCATTCAGAACTAATAAACAGAAGACATAAAGCCCAGAGATAAATTATCCCCTACACGAGGAAGAGAACCAGAATGCTTTGGGCATGTCAGGGAGGGAGAGCACATTCAGAAGTGAGCAATTCAAGGCAGGGACCATGTTTTAATTCATGTTGGCATCCTCATGCCTGGTACAGGGAACAAGTTGCATATATGGTTGATGAATGAGATGGTCTTCACTCATTTGACAAACCCAAGCCTAAATCAAAGCCACTCATCCCACGTCACAGTTCACCATATGCCCCCAGCCACACTGGCCTCTTTCACGTCCCTGAATCTGCCCTGCTCTCCCCTGCCAGAGTGTATGAGTGTCCGTTGCTCAGTCATGTCTGACTCTGCCACCCCGCGGACTGGAGTCCACCAGGCTTGTCTGTCCGTGGGACTTCCCAGGCAAAGATACTAGAGTGGGTTGCCATTTCCTTCTCGAGAGCATCGTCCTGACCCAGGAATTGAACCCAGGTCTCCACTGAGTCAGTGGGGAGGCCCATCTCCTGCCACAGGGCCTTTGCATGTATGGATCCCTTTCCTGGCAGTGTTTCCCACACCACCTCCCTCATCTGTTCATCCTTCAGCTCGCCACTCCAGTATCACCTCCTCATCCAAGACTCCTGTAGCCAAGACTAGGTCTCTCTATCCTGTTACAGGCTCCCAAAGCCATCTCAGTAATTCACGTCTAAACGTGTGCGTGTGTGTGTGCGTGTGTGTGTGTGTGTGATTGGCATCTATTTCTGCCACTAGGAAGCATCTGCTTGGCTCACTGTAGTGTCTCCAGTACCTAGCACTGGGGGTGGCAAATTTAAGGGGCATCATTGCTACTGGTAAGGAAGGAAACATGGGGGACACAAAGATTAGAGGTTATTTTTGTGGGCTTTGGCTTTGTCTCTGGGATATCCCAGAGAACAGACTCAGAAGGGAACCTGACAGCAAGAAGTAAAGGTGCAATGTTCCTGTGGATTGCAGAACCCTGTAAACGGGGTTCTTCTCATTTGGCCAAGGGGAAGGAGGGACTGTGTTGTCCTGGGGCTCTGGTACTTAACCTTTTTACCCCCCCACATGTGTTCACTAGACAAGAAAGCATAACTATCAAGAGTGACCCTTTCAGAGCCTGAAGCAACACTAAAAATCAACAACCCTGCCCTTCTGGAAGGATGGAAGGATGGGAGCTTTTCTTTCAAAAAGCACAGGCTAACACTTAGGTCAGCACACAACTGTCTCCTCACAATAGAAAAAAAAAAAAAA
This sequence comes from Madoqua kirkii, assembly GCA_006408675.1. Lineage (NCBI taxonomy): Eukaryota > Metazoa > Chordata > Mammalia > Artiodactyla > Bovidae > Madoqua > Madoqua kirkii. The sequence continues at coordinate 35,721 of SJYC01034663.1, forward strand.
AAAGGTTGCGATGACAACCCAATGAAGTGTTCAGGCATTGAGTTTTGCTTTTTTTTTTTTTTCTTTGACCAAAAATTGCTGACTTTGATTTAACTACTAATGTATATGCATTTTGTTTGTTCAATTCAGATCCCTCCTGGAGCTCTTCTGAATCATCAATAAGTATCACTTTAAAAATTCACCTTTAGAAAGTGGAATGGCTCAGATTAGGATAATAGTGATGGGGGGGCTGAAGGGGACAAATGAGAGCTACGTTGAGAGGAAAAAATAAAAGAACATGTGAATGGACTGGACTGGGAAGAAAGAAAAGTAAGGGAAAAACCAAGGACTCACTTTCTTAATATTCTACCTCCTTTTATGCAAACCCCAAGTTAGTATCATCCTAAACCACACCAACACTATACAAATCCAGAGCAGAGTTGAGCTCTCTTAAAAAAATAAATGTGTTCTTCATTTTTCAAGCAAGGGTGACCTGACTAAAAATATTTGCAAAGGCTTTCAATTGATATCAGCACAGTTCAATTCTGCCGCTCTTCTGGAGTGCAAGGCCCGAGAAACTTTCGCCAGCTTCACCTCCTCCAGTCTTCATGAGCTCATATCCTAATCTAATCCCAATCACCCAAAGCTAAGCCTTCACCATCATTTACATCTATGGGTAAGAGTCTCTTTCCAAGCTTCTACCCTGCATTTATGCCTACTTGGAATTCTCAATCTTCCCTTCTTAAGAAAAGAAGTCTACTTTCTCTAGAAAGTGCTAAAGAGATCCACAAAATGGTTAAATGACAAGCGTGCAAGTAGATTCTCTCCACAGAAAATGCCCAGGCTCATGTATAGAGCCATTATAACTTATGAAAAAAGAGAGGTCTGTTGTTTCATCTGACTCTTGAAACCATGTCAAGCTTTGATATAAACTAAGAACAATGCATGAATCAGTCTTAAAAAAATAATTTTAACAGCAAATTTTCTATTCCATCTTGACTTATGAAATCACCATACATTATTTACGGGAGAAAGATAAAGCATGTATTCTTAAAAATATGCTGTTCCTTCACATTTTCCCTTTATATGTAATTATTACTCCGTTAGCTAGTATTATCTATAAAATACTTATGGAATCTATTCTCTTCCCACTGCCCCAACCCTTGTCTTAAGTGTGATTAACCAGTTAACACACTTAAGCACAGAGAACAGAGGGTTCTATTTGGAAGTTCTCAGGTGGTAGCTGTTCATAGTTGATGGTGATGGTGAAGATAGTGATGCACTTGGACTCTGTTCTTAGGGTGCTATTGTAGCGTCCCAACTGGTTTCATTTCTTCCATTTCTTGCCTCCCTCTAAGCAGTACTCTTCAGAGTAACCAAGATGATCTTTATAAAAACTGAAAATCAGACAACCTGGTCCCCTCTAAACTGTCTTTCAAGGATTTCCCATTGCCCTATAGTCTCTGGACCAGCCGCAATTCTAGCCTCCCGGTTAGTCTCTTGACTAAGATTTATCTGTGCTGGCTTCTTGGGTACTTCAAGCTTATTTCCAACAAAGGGACTTAGCACACACCATACATACCAGTCTGTCTGCCCATAATGGTATTTTGCCTGAGTTCTCCATCCAAATGACTCCTGTCTCATCTTTGAGGTTAACTTCATGTATTTTTTTGAAGTGACTTTCTATGACCACACCACTGCTCCACCAACTTGAATTTTCTTCTTCCATGATTCTCTCACATAGCAGCCTGTTTTATTATTATTATTATTCATAGTGAATGTTACAACCAGAGATCATCAACGTAATCATGGATTCATCTATCTCAACAGTTTCTCTACTACAGGGATTTAAGGTTATGATGGCAGGAATAGACCTGTAACAAATGACCTCAAAAATATTATTTTCACTAATAAGGGTAACAGTCCAGAAAGTAATTTTAAAGTGAGGTACAAATAGAAGCATCCCAGTGAGTAAAACTCTCTTTCTGAGTCATAAATACATTTTGAGTGGAAGTTGGTTCTTAGAGTGAGTGCATTCAGAGAATGTTAAGTTGAAATCCTGAGTTAGCAGAGTGCTCACATGACTTGTGCAGGGTCACAGTAATCAGGAACAAACTAAGATGTAAGTTGAAGTCTTTTGATTCTACAGCTTATTTTACTACATTGATTTTCACATTCAACTAAAAAGCCTATCTAATAAAAGAGTAAATCACAGAACTGTTTAATTCTTCATTCTCCGAGGCTTTAATTGCCAATGCTTAGAAAAACAAACAGCTCTAAGTATTTCTAAAGGGAACTGGCAGAAAATTCCCTTTCTTGACCACAGATTGCATATTTGTGTAAGTATGTTTTCTATTTAAGTCTATATTCCCTACTAAGAATAATGAGCAAACACCCTCTGCACGCAATTGAAACTGTGTCCAATTTCCTTGCCAAATCCAGCTGCTTGTCAAGAGGATTCAGTGTTGCTATCTTTTCCCCAAAGGTACACAGACTTACACCAAGGAAGAGGCCCCAATAATAAAAGTGTGCTTGAGCAGGCAGAAAAAAAGAGGACAAAAATAAGTAATACATAAATGGAATGTAGATATTATCTGAAGCATGAACAGGTTGCAGTGTCTGATGGTTCTATCAAGGTGTTTATGAAATGATGACTGATTGACTGGAGAAAGTCAAGGGTAGATCAAAGACACTAGGTGTAGGGGAAGAGACGGGGATTAAGCCTTATTGGGAAGGTACATGAAATTCTGTGATTTGCCACTAAACATTGACTACCCCGGTGTCCTTTTCTTTGTGTGGGGAGACAGTATTCTGTCTCCCTCCATCCACCTTCTAGCTGTTTAGCTTATACAGAACATGGGATAAAGGACACTTGGCGATTCCTCTCTAGGAAGAGACTCTTTGGGCATAATACCCATAAAGAGACAGGCTGAAAGGAGATCCATCCTTGCAGTGGGAAAGGTCTAATCCTTTTATGGATGTTTAGAACAGATGTAAAACGCGGACTACACAGACTACAGGATGAGGCCCAGAACTAGCAGCCTGTGGAAGGTGATCCAAGTCAAGGAAGAGGACCGAAGGGGGTTCATTCTCCAGTGACCATGAGAGAGAGACAGCCTTGGGGTGCCTTCATATGCAACACCTCTGCCCGTCAAGGAACTTGGGGGATTATCTGGCCAGGGGAGAGGAGACTCTGCTCAGACTTGGAAAATAGCTATAACCGTAAGGAAGTGAGCAGTTCTACATCTTCCTGGACTCTGGGAGGCTTGGCTTACAGGGTGTTACAGGGCAGACTATTCCACTTGTTCCTCCACCAGAAAGCTTCAGTGTGGAGCTAATACCCAGCAGTGACGTTTCAGGACAAGCTTCCCTTGTGGTCTGAAATGTGATGCTCTGTGTCACTATTAGGACCAAGAAGGACATTAAGGGTGTAGAGATGAGGTCACTGGACTCAGGTATCCAGAAACCCGAATTCTCATTTTTGCTCTTCCACTTCATAGCTGTGAAATTTGGGCAAGGCCATTTGTAAAGGCATTTGTGACAATGTATTGCAGTCTTTACCCTTGAACCTCAGAAAGTGCCTACTTTCTCCAGCTAACAACAGGTAAGGAAAATAAAACCTATGGTCTCCATTTTATGACATGAATTGAGGAAAGTTAAGACACAACTTGAATAAAATTTAAATTTGAAATTGGTATACCACAACATATAGAAGTGATTGCATAGTTATTCACCAGTCACTTGACAAGCACTGTGAGCAACGAGTCCTGTGCCACTTGTACAAGTACGAACAACAGACACAAGAGCTGGGGGTGGGGGCAGGGTGTTAGGGATGTCACGCTGTCCTGTAGCGGAATCCCCTTTCAGGATCAGCAGAAATCTCGATTTATTCCCCCAGATGCTGGGGAGTCCGCTCTCAGCTGGTGGCCCTCTGTGGGAACTGCCTTGTCTGAGGAGACTCCTGCTGCCTAAGGCTCACTCCCTTCTCCTTCAGCTGAGACCCGGCTGAGTCTGCATCACAGCACCACCTCTCCCTTGGCCCAGGCCTCTTTCCTTCTGCTGGTTGGTGTTGATACTCCCGAATAAGCTCGTACCCGTGCTCCTAGGAGGCCAAGCTGAGACTCGGTGCATCACTTAGACCTGTAACGTGCATCTCAGTCTGATGCAATCAGGAACATTTGTGATGCAGCTCACTCTGTAATTCCTTTTGCAGCATACGCCCTCCAAGACCCACTGTGAACCCTGCACCATTCATAGCACATGCTGTCTCACACAAGACCCAGCGCTCTCCCCAGAGCAGTTTCTCTAGACTCTCTGTTGACTTTTTCTTTTCTTTTCTTTTTTAGTATAACTGCTTTACAATTCTGTGTTAGTTTCTGGCGTACAACCAAGTGAAACAGCTATATGTATACATATATCTTCTCCCTCTTTAACCTCCCCACTGTCCAACCCCTCTTGTCATGACCTGCAAACAGGTTCATCTGTACCATTTTCCTAGGTTTCACATATATGCATTAATGCATGATTACTGCTTTTCTAACTTACTTCACTCTGTATGATAGATTCTAGGTCCATCCACAGCTCTACAAATGACCCAATTTCATTCTTTTTTATGGCTGAGTGATATTTTTTTTGAACTATCTATTGACTGAAACTTGTCCCTCTTTCTCATCCAGATACAATGTAAGCACATACACTACATATGTTTTACCCCAATTTTAAAAACTTACAAATGTTCAGAAACTCGGACACAGGATGAAGAACATCTGTACAGTCCTCACTGAGATCCCACCACAATGGTTTTAACTTTCTCTCTCTGCTAAACAATTTCAAGGCCATATATATTGTATTTTTTCTTATTTATTTCTGTTCAGTTCAGTCACTCAGTCATGTCTGACTCTTTGCAAATCACCAAAAAATTGGGTATTTTACTGTATAACCACAATACTGTTAGCACACTTAAGAGACTTGACAGTAATTCCATGCTACTGCTAAGTTGCCTCAGTCGTGTCCGACTCTGTGCAATCCCATAGACGGCAGCCCACCAGGCTCCCTTGTCCCTTGGATTCTCCAGGCAAGAACACTGGAGTGGGTTGCCATTTCCTTCTCCAATGCATGAAAGTGAAAAGTGAACGTGAAGTCACTCAGTCGTGTCCGACTCTTCGTGACCCCATGGACCGCAGCCCACCAGGCTCCTCTGTCCATGGGATTTTCCAGGCATGAGTGCTGGAGTGGGGTGCCATTGCCTTCTCCATTATCTTGGCATACATATCACATTTCTGTAATTTCTCTCCTGTATGGATTATTTGATGTCAACTGAGGGTTCAGCTCTGACTAAATGTTTTACCACAGTCATTACATCTATAAGGTTTCTCTCCAGTATAAATTCTATGATGAATTGAAAGCTTTCTTTTTTGACTAAAGACCTTATCACACTCATTGCATTTGTAAGGTTTCTCTCCAGTATGAATTCTTTGATGAATTACAAGGTCAGAACTTTGGCTAAAGATCTTGCCACATACATCACATTGATGTGTAATTTCTTCCATAGTGTCATCAAATACACAAAGTCAAGTTCCCCAACTAAAAAAATGTTTCATATGATTTTTCTCCAGTTCAAAATTCATGCAGTACAGTTGGTTATATTGCTTTAGATTCTTCCAGAGTGGTCCTCATCCCTTTGGTCTTTAAATAGCTTTATTGATTTAAATAATAAACTTCACATATTTAAAAAGCAAACTTTGATGTTCAGATACATCTCAGTGAAATCATTGCTATGATCAAGATAATGAACACACACATGATCTCCGAAAGCTTCCTTGTTACCCATGTTTAATCGGTCCCCTTAACCACTCCACACCCAATCCCATCTTCAAACTACCACTGATCTGTTGTTTAGTCTCTGTGAATTAATTGTATTTTCTAGAACTTCATATGAAGAGTATCATAATATGTACTCTGGTATGCTGAGCTTCTTTAATTCAGCATCATTGAGATTCAACCGTATTGTTGAAAGTTCAACAGTCTAGTGCTTTTTAATCCTGAGTCATATCCATTGTATGGAAGTACTGCATTTATTTAACAATTCATCTGTCCATGGAAACTTGTGTTGTTTTTACTGTGAGGCTACTATAAATAAGGCCCTTATGAACATCGTAACGTAAGATTTCATAAGGGCATACGTTCATTTGATTTTGCATGAACACCTAGGAGAAGGGCTTCTCAGAGGGCACTAGTGGTAAAGAATCTGTTTATCAGTGCAGGAGATGTGAGGGACTCGGGTTCAACCCCTAGGTCAGGAAGATCCCCTGGAGAAGGAAATAGCAAGCCACTCCAGTACTCTTGCCTGGAAAATCCCATGGACGGAGGAGGCTGGTGGGCTACAGTCCATGGGGTTGCAAAGTCAGACGTGACTGCGCGCATGCACGGACTCACACACGCACACACACCAGGAGAGAAGTGGCTGGACCATATAGTAGTATAAGAAACTTCCAAGGTATATTCTCAAGTGGCAGCATCGTTTTAGATTCTTATCAGCAGACTATGAGAATTTCAGTTCCTCTAGACCTTCTCTGACACTTGGTATGGTCAGTCTTCTTGAATTTTAGCCTTTCTAATAGGTGTGTAGTGAAATCTCATTGTTCTTTTCACTTGTAATTTGCTAATAACTAGTGACACTGAGCAGACTCTTGGGTTATTTGTCATTTGCTTGTCCTCCTTGGACATCTCTTCATACCTTATACCCATTTTATTACTGGCTTATTTTCCTGTTGCGAATACTTGAAAGTTCTGAATTCTAGATCTAAGACCTTTACCACACACATGCTTTGCAAAGAGTTTTCTCCTGCTCTGTGGCTTTTCATTCTCTTGATGCTGCCTTTTGGAGAGAAGTTTTTAACGCTGGTGAAGTCCAAATTGTTATTTGGTCCTTTTATAGATTGTGCTTTTATGCAGTATTTAAGAAATACGTACCTAGGCTAAGGCCACAGATATTTTCTCCTCTGTATTTTAGACATTTTATAGTTTTCAATTTTATGTTTATACCTATAATTTAGTTTGCATTATTTTTTCTTTTTGGATATGACTGTCATGCTAGCATAGTTTGTTCAGATGGCTCTCATTTCTCTGCTGCCTTTCCTTCATACTTGTGTAAAAATCAGCTGTCCATGCATATGTGGATTTATTCATGGACTCTCTATTTGGTTTTATTGATCTGTCTTTACACCAATATCACCCTTTAGTTTTACAACAATTTTTAAACTCAGTGGAGGTACCTCTCCGACGTTGTTCTCTTTCAGAGTTTTAGAGGTTCTAGATTCTTTGTATTTGCATATAAATTTTAGAATCAACCTGCCAATTTCTATAAGAAGTCTCTTTAAAGTCTGAGTTGAGTTGGATTGAACTTATAGCATAATTCATGGAGAACTGACATCTTGACAATATTGAATCTTCTGTCCCATCAACAATGTATATTTCCCAATTATTTCGGTCTCCTTTCATTTCTCTCAGGAATATTTTGTAGTTTTCATTATATAGGCAGGTCATACTTTGTTGTTTTTCAAGACAATGGCCTGTGGGAAGCCCACCCCAACATTTTATAAAACACTGCACGGTTTGGTTTATTTTTCTTTAATCAAGTTCAGGTCTGATGTAGCTGCGAGGAGTACTTCAAGCTGGTGCTGTAGGCAAGGGAGGGCACCTGGTCAGGGGGCCCCTGCTGCCAGGCTGTCCTGCCATTGGTGATGCTGTCTGATCCCACAGTTCAGACATCTGGTACATTATACAAGTGCAGTGGACCTATGTAACTGGAAAACCATCTAGTAGTGTACACTGGGACAGATGTTTAGTTTTTCAAAAAAGCTCAGCCATAAAGTTTGATACTCACCCTTCGGTATCTGCAGGAAGTTGTTTTCAGGACTCCCACAGATACCGAAACTTATGGATGATCAAATTTCTTATGTAAAATGGCATCGTACAGTCAACCCTCTGCGTCTCACGGCAGCACCACGAAGGACAGATTGCATTTAATACTTTGGCTCTGATGTGATGTTTTATCTGTATTGTTTCTTGGTGAACCAGAATTCCAATATTCTGTTTAGATTTAGAAAGAAGATGCTAATAGTTCCCTTACCTTTATTCCCTAAGATAATACACCATTAGGATAACTACACCTCCAGGGAATGTTACCCTCACTCCAGTAGCAAATACCACGTGATTGATTAGGGGTGTGGCTTAGGCAGGAGGAAACCTGGGGTGAGCCCTCAGGACATCAGGAAACAGGAAATGAAACTTTCACTCTTTTTTAAACCCCCCTCAAAATGTTCACAATATATGTTCAGTTCTGATCTCAGAAAGATGGCATTGTTATGGAGTTGGCTGTTGATCAGTTTTATAGGTTTGTGAGCTGTGACTCAATCTGTTTTGTTGGGCCCCAGTCCTCATTAAACACAAACAAGCACATCATGTACCTAATGCTGGGGACTGTTTGTGAATAGATAGGGATTCCAATAGGTGATCCCTTTCTCTCCAGACAGGATGAAATTTACACTCTCTGAGGTCTGAGGAGAACTCATGTCTGGTGTTCTTCACCAGGTCTGGTGCTGCGGGACATTACATATGTGATGGTCTTTAAAAATTAAAAAAAAAAAATCACAAACTGGCTGTTACTGAAGTCACAGAGGACTTCTTCAACTGGACATTGGATCCATCTTTCTCGCTCCTCGGACATCATGTCCCGTGGCTGAAAAGTCTATTTCTGCAGCTGATCTGTTCTCCAAACTGCACGCTGCACAGTGCTTCCCAGCCCACAGTCTTTCCTCCTTCCTTTTCATCCGTGAAGACCTGAGTCAACAGCTGTCCTGAACATTGTGGGGAAGCTGTAATATTTATTTTTTGCTCATGGGGAAAATTGCCAAGATCCAGCAAGTGACGGCTATTGTTCACCTCATTTGACTTAACTCAGAGCAGGACTTGAAGGGAGACAGCTATACAGAATTTATGAACAGTTCAGACAAGAGAGAGGAATTCAGTCACTGGATTGACGAATAGGAATTCCTTTGACTATTTAACAATTTCAATTTGCAGAAATTTAAAAATTTTTGCTATCAAGTATACACCAATGTTATATTTATAGGCAATGTAAGTGTGAATGTTTGTAAAAACTTTTTAAAACCTTGCATGCCTTAGTATCTTTGCATTAATTAAAAGCAGCACTAGGAAAAAGCTCAAGTGAATGTAAATAGAAAATAGATGGTAGTGCTGGAAGAATTGAAAGACTCAAATGGAATCTAGGTCACACATTTAATAGTACTATTTCTTGATTTCACTTTATATTTTGATGTTTGCCATTCTGTGGACTATATGATAAATAATGATATGGATTTTCCTAAGATATGTTAAAACTGTTTACAGACTCCCTTTTCACCCCAAAATACTCTTAAGTTGTTTAGGCAGCATGTGCCACAGAAGATATCATTAACTTTCTTTATATTAGCTCTCTCTCTAAAAATTGACTGTGAGTCAAGTTCACTGGATTTTATACATTCCTACCGCTGAGAACTCTCACTGTGGCTAGGTTTTTTTATTGAATGTCACAGATTGAATCAGTTGACAAGATAAGATGAAGCAAACCAAAACTACTGCCAACTTCTATCCGGGCAAAAGGCTACCACATAATGGCATGGAGGCAATCTTTCATTTCCTAAAAGTGAAGAGTCCTGGTGTCTCACAATTTAGAGTTTTCCTCTCCTGCTCTTTAGAATATTGTCTATTTAAAAGATTATATACGTGCATGCGTGCTGAGTCGTGTCTGACTCTGTGACTCTCTGGACTGTAGCGGGCCAGGCTCCTCTGTCTGTGGGATCCTCGGGCAAGAACACTGGAGTGGGGTGCCATCTCCTACTCTAGGGGACCTTCCCAACCTAGGGATCAACCTGATCTCCTGCACTGGCAGGTGGATTCTCTACCACCGAGCTACCTGGAAAACCCATAAAAGATATATAGTGAGCATTTATTGGGGGGTGGGGTCCTTAAGACCATGCTGTCTAAATTCATTAGGAATTGACTGGACTACTTTTATACATTTCACTGAGACCAAGCAAGATGTAACATTCCAGAGATTCATTTAAAGGTTCAGTTCAGTTCACTTCAGTTCAGTCACTCAGTCATGTCTGAGTCTTTCTGATCCCATGGACTGCAGCACGCCAGGCCTCCCTGTCCATCACCAACTCCAGCAGTTTACTCAAACTCATGTCCATTGAGTCGGTGATGCCGTCCAACTATCTCATCCTCTGTCGTCCCCTTCTCCTCCTGCCCTCAATCTTTCCCAGCATCAGGGTCTTTCCCAATGAGTCAGCTCTTATATGGATGGTGCACACGTGCCCATTCTTACTTCATGCAGTGATGAGGAATGCCTTTGATGCACATGGACTTGAGAATGACAGAGAAACATCAGGAGTATTATTCATCCTCAGCATCTCTGGCTCAGTCATCACTCTGTGGTTAAAGTCCTCAGAAATCTCCCAGGTGGATGAGGAGCAGAATGCTTTCCCCAAGTCTCCCTTAGCTGTTGAGCTGGAGAGATGCCTGGAGAAACAGTCTGCTGTAATTGCCAACCTGGCCTGTATATTGAGGCCAGGCTCTTGGTGGTCAGGGTGTCCTCAGGGACCAGATAATGTCAAGATTTTCCAACTGTCCCACACAGTAAAGTGTTACCTCTCCTGTAGTTACTGGATGGAACAGCTGATGTCTTGTTCTTGCATCCCCTCTACCACCACCCTGGACTTCAAGGCTTTCTGAAGCATGAAATCTTCATTCTGAGATTCTATCCCTTTCATTAGTGACTAGCAAAGTAGTGGATACTATGTATTTATTTGAAAAAAATGGAGGAAATTCTTATCTTTTTCTTTGCCTTGATATTTCACAACTCCACCCTTTCTCAGTGGAAATTAAATTGAGTGAAACCCCCTTTCCTCTTCCAAAAGCATGTTGCAGCTACCTGAAAATTTTCTTTTGCTGTCAACTGAGTACAGAACAACATACAACATCACTAGTGAACCCTGCCCATGTGTTATACCTAAATTTATATACGATGGGAGATTTGTCATCCCTGTTGGTTTCTACTCAAGGTATTCTGATATCACAAAAGCATGACCCAAATAGTCACTTTTTTTTGGAACACTATATTTTCCCCCATTCTTTCTATTTTCCTTTCTACTTTCAGAACATGTATTTCTCCTCTGTGGAAGTCTAGTGATAGTAGAATGGGGCAGTTCCAGAATAACACTCCCCAGCAAGGGGATTTTGGCTTGTAAATAACACATTCTGTTGACACAGCAGGAAGCATGGAATGGGGGTTTAGTTCCCTAAACACGGACATCTCTCTTGCTGGGCAGCCATTACCTGGTTAAGTACATTCGTTCCCATAAAAGCACTGTAGATCTTCCTCTGTCAATTTCAAAATATCCTTATACTTCACCCAAAGTAAATACTTACTATGTTTTCACTACCACAAGTGTTCCCATGGCATTAGTCAATGCACATTCACTTATCAGCTCAATCACTAGAGAATTATGCACATTTTAGATCATCTGTTACTTCAGTTGCTATTGTGATATTTTAGGGTAGAGTCTGAAGGCCCCCAATTATTTTGTGTTTCTGGAACCTCTTCTAGACCATTATTTTTTATGCTTCACTTTTTCAAGAAAAAATTTACTTTGCTTTCAAACATGGTATTATTCTCATACTATGGATTATAAATTGAGGTTCTTGATGTAACACAGGTATGGTCAGATATATGTATATATAACCCAGATCTGTGTTACCCATCATTCCTTTCTTTATAAGGAAACCATGCCAATGGATGCATTTAGTTTTGGACTTCAGCACATGTCCAGGCATTCTGAAAAGGACAAAGGTGAATGTACTTCTGTTCAGGGTGAAAAGTTGTCCCTCTGGTTAGAATTCATATGGTGCTTTGGAAAAGCAGAAGTTCATTCCTAGACTCTTTCCTGTTACAAAATCCTTACTATCTGATAATCAGGGAAACTGGCAAACCTAAACTGAGGTGGTAACAAGGGGGAAGTCTTACCCCTAAATCCTACCCAGGCAGTACTGCCCTCTCTTAGTGAGGCTGAAGGCAGAAATGTGCACTCTGTAACCAACCGAAAAGTCAGTCAGAAGTGGCCAGTGCAGTGGACTGAACTGTGTCCTACTTTCAGATAAGTATGTACTTGAAACTTTAATGTTAACCTGATTTGGAAATGATCATTAATGATCACTTAATGAATGTTACCCTGATTTGGAAAAAGGTCTTTGCCCATGTTAACATCAAGGATCTCAAGATGTGGACCCTAAATCCAATGGTGAGTGTTCCTAGAAGAGAATACACAGGGATTCTGTTAATATGAAAGCAGGGATGGGGGTGATATGTCTACAAGTCATGAAGTCAAAGAGGGCTGGTGGCCTTCAGAAGCTGGGGAGGGGTCAGAAACAGACCTTTCCTTGAGCCAGCCCTTCCAGCACCTTGATTTAGAACTTCTGGCCTCCCAACTGTGGGAGAGTACACCACTGTTTCTATTAAGCCACCAAGTTCCTGATAATTTGGTGGCAGCTCCTTCATTTCAGACTTCCCTGGTGGCTCAGACAGTCAAGAATCTGCCTGCAATGTGGGAGATCTGGGTTCAGTCCCTGGGTTGGGCAGATCCCTTGGAGGAGAGCATGGCAACTCTCTCCAGTATTCTTGCCTGGAGAATCCCTTGGACAGAGGAGCCTGGTAGGTAACAAACAATTGGACACAACTGAGTATGCATACAAGCATGCTAGGAAACTAACACAGCTGATCTGGGGACTCATGGAAACCACAAGGGTCTCCATGGACACCGTGTCCCTGGGATAGATTTCTCTTCCTCTCCCTCTTCTTGGTGCCTTTCCCTTCCTTTTATTTTCTCTTCCTTCTCCTTCTTTTTTTTTCTTTGCCATAACAGAATACCACCATTTGGGTGGCTTAAACAAAAGAAATGTATTTATCAGAGTTTGGAGGCTGAAAAGGTGCTGGCACCCAAATCAAGGTGCTGGCATATAGGTTTCATTCTTAGACCTTTTGTCTTGGCTCACATGGAGTTCAGGTCCCCTGTTCTCTGTGCTGGCAGAGAGTGAGAGCAAGCTGTCTTCTGTAATCCCATCGTGATGGCCCCACTCTTGAGAAGTCACCTACCCCAAAGGCTCTCATTTCTAAATACCATCACACTGGGGGTCAGGGCTTCAACATGTAAATTTTGGGAGAAAGCACAGATAGTCCGAACTCATTTTCCTTCTTACTTTCTTCCTTTTTCGTCTTTGGGTCAACTCCATTGAGATATAATTATATAAAGTAAAAATCACCAATTTCAACTTTATAATTGGATGGGTTTTCACGTGGGCATGCAGCCATGTACTCCCAGTACAACCAATATTTTCATCATCCCAGAAAGTTCCTCTTTGCCTGACTGAAGTCAGTTCTCTCTCTCTCCCTACACCCTGGGAACTGCCAATTTGCTTTTTTATCTCTGCAGCTTTGTCTATGCTGTGATTTCATATAAACAGGATCACATAGCCTGCTGGTTTTGGTGTCTGGCTCCTTTTGTTCAGCATAATGCCTTTGAGATTCATCCATTTGCTTGTATGGGTCAGTAGTTACTTTTATGGCAGATTAGTATTCCATTGTACGGACAGACTACCATTTGTCTATTCATTCACCAGTTGGTGAACATTTGGGCTGTTTAGATTTTGGTGATTTTACATTAATCTGCTGTGACCGTCTACGTGTAATTTTGTGTGGACATATGTTTTCATTTGTCCCTTTAGTTGGGCGGGCCTGGAATTTTAGCAGTTCCTGTAATACCTAGGCTGGTGGCCCTTTGGCTGTATTTTGAAAGAAGCTTGCCTGAATGCTCTCAGATTTATTCTAACTTTGATATTCTGTAAAGAACATTAAATAATCTTGATCTGGTATGCAGACTTTCCTCAGTTTGTCAATAATAGGTGTCTACTAAATATAGGCTGGCAGATATCACTGATGAGAAATCAGTGTGAGAAAATCATTCCTTCTCTTGGACCGGGGCAGCCATCCCCAGGAAACCAGCCCCAGAGTATGCATAGAGTGCGGGGCTGCTGCGTCTTTGGAGTCCAGCTCTCTGACTTCCATGAAGCATGACCACATGGCTTTCACAAGCTCCACCCCTCTGCTACTGTCGGGACTTGACCACGTGACTTACTCCCTGTAAGCCTCATTTTCATAAACTGGGAGTGAAGATAACTCCGCTAGGGTTGTAGTGTGTAAAGTAAGACATAATTGAAGTGATACATATGATGGAGGGTGAATACATCAGAAAATGGTTCACATACAGGAGATCTTGTTGTCACTATTATTTGAGAGAAGGGTGATCTCTCTCTTCCCTTAGCTGTTACAGCTCCCTTCCCCTCTTTTCCTCTTGCCCCCACTGCATGGATTATACCCAGAAAAAAGAGAAGACCCAGTGGAGTCTGCAAAATACCACGGCTTCGGGAGTTCAGAGGAGAGGAAACCAAGCTTCCTGCTAATGCTGCAGGCCCCGGGCCTGTGAAATTTACTCTTTGGTAGTTCAACGGTCAGCCAACAGGGTGGTGGTTCATTAGAGAAGCTCAAGAAACAGGCATGGTCTTTCCAGTTTGGAAGATGTTGATGAAAATTTCCTACTCTTCTGCATCAAAGTGAAGTCGGTCAGTCATGTCTGATTCTTTGCAACCCCATGGACTGTAGCCTACCAGGCTCCTCTTTCCATGGGATTTTCCAGGCAATAATCCTGAAGTGGCTTGCCATTTCATTCTCCAGGGGATCTTCCCAACCCAGGGATCGAACCCAGGTCTCCCACATTGTAGACAGATGCTTTACCGTCTGAGCCACCAGGGAAGTAAAGTTAACTATATTTCTCATTCAGGTTTTTGACAACAGTGAACCTCCATACACACACACACACACACATACACACACATATATATGTATATTTATTTTTGTGTATATGTGAAATTTTAGCATCCATCTACTGGTTTTTCTATATTACTTTGAAAGAACTTCCCCCTATATGTTGTTGGGATGGGAAGGGTCCAAACTAGGCTTAAGCTGGATCTTTAGCCATTTCATTTTACTTAAATAGGTTCATTCACAGAAACAGAAGTAGGAACAATTGAAGCAGTGGATAACAGGGTTCCTATTTAAGCCCATTGACTTCCTTCCATGCTGGAAGAGGACACGAGAGAGACAAAAGTGGGGAAAGGAAGTACATTTCTGGTCTTCTCAATCAATAGAGATGACCACAAAGAACATAAATGAAGCCAGTCTGGGGGGATTATTTTCTACTATTGAGTCAGGAGTAAAGTAATAGACAATATTTCATAGGAAAACAAATAGTTTGTGGCTGCAATATTTGAGCACTTACAGGGCTGTGCTCTGTGTAGTGTATAATAATGTATACATTAGTTCATTTCAGTACCAGCAAATTGGCCTCAGATGATTGATCCCTATGCCTATGCTGAGACCTATAAACTCAGAAGGGGGACCAAGCCAAGCTCTCCATTTTCAAAGCCCAGGTTTCAGCCTCTTTACTTGGAGGCAAACCAAAATGATAAAAAGCAAAACAAAACCAAAATACCCAGTGTCATACCTGTAACTCATCCAGGAAAAGAAAAAAACAAAAACTTCTGGTTCTCTCCATTAGATACCTTATTACTTTAAGAAAAATAAAAGTTTCTGGGGCCATTCATTCATAAGGTAAAGACAAGAGAAGAGAGAAATAATGATTGGCATTGGTGATGCTGTAATTACAGAGATCGCACAAGGACTCAGTCTCAACAGCTGTGGGAGTGACGGATGGAGCTGGTGCCACCTTCCTCTGTCATTCTTGTGTCCAGGAGACAAGTTTGTTGAAAGGACAAACCCAAGTCTGTGTCCTGTGGCAATCTTATAGTATTAATTATCTTGCAACTTATTTATGTGTTCCTTCTATTTCCACAAAGGTCTTTTTCAAAGATATTTTTCAGGGCCTTACCATAAAACTATGTAGGCTCAGAGGAAAAAACCCAGAACACATCAAAATAGAGAATGGGAGGAGATGGTGAGAAGGAACCAAAGTCAAATGGAGGTAAATCATCAAATGGAGGGATCAATCATCTGTGAACTATTGGAGAAATAATGGCAACACCACCCATCCAAAGGGCCATGGGAAGTAGTGGCTCAAAATGTAACTATTATTTGGCTCCACTTTTGCTATATTGTTGTAATATTTTGCTACTATTGCTGTACCAGCACTGAGGCCATAAGGTGGGTGAGATGATGCATGTGCTCCCCAAGAATGCCAAGTAGAGACGACACCATTTTGAAAAAGGATTCATCACAATGTCTGTCTTTCACTGTTTGGGGAATATAAAATGTGATAAAGTGCGGCAGCCGTGATTTTGCAGAAGTAACTTTATTTGTGTGCAAGTCAACCACACGCAGGGCCCCATGTGCATATTCCCAAGGCTGGTGTGGACTCACCACTGGACCTTGGGTACCATCACTGGACACACCTAGAGTCATCTCACCATCATCTCTCCCCTTGTTTTTCTATATCATTTCTTTATCTTCTTTCCTTTTGCCTTTGTTTGTATATAATCCTTGAATACCTCACACACTCTCATTCTTCATAGAAACAAAAAAAAAGAAAGAAAGAAAAGAGCCTAAGGAAGGATAGGTACAAGCAATGAGCATTAGAGACAATTCTGAGTTTCTGGGCACAGAAGAGAATGAGGGAAGCCAGGAGTGATGTCACGTCAGGACGATCTAAGACTTATTATCCCCCTCCCACCCCGCAAATGTTGATCAAAGTGTGCTATTAACATCTTGTCCAATTCCAAAGGGACATGAGGCAGACAGCGGCAGACAGGGTATGCCAAATATTTACCAGCACAGGCCAGGGCTCACTGGTTGAGGAATATGCTGGGCAAGTGTGCCGCTCAGAGGAAGGAATCCTCTCTCAACACCAAGTCCCACTCGTGTGGGCTGGAGATGAACTTGCCACGTGATCATCTCTTCCCTCTGAGTTGCCGTTTCTTTTTTGAAGTGAAGGGTTAAGCTCTGTTATCTCAGCTACCCACACGTTCACAATGGCAGCCCATGGAATCGGCACCTCTTTGGACCAAATGTGCTTGGTTTCCTCTGTGGAAGCAAGTAAGCATTCTTCACACAGAGCCAGAACCAAGACTGGATATTCTTTCCTGAGGAGGTCTAATGAAATGTATGTAAATAATTCTCCCCTACCCCACCCCCCTCTCTGGCGCTGGCCTTCTCAATTATGCAACGGGAGCCTTGCCAGTTCTCCCAGTTTCTAGAAATTCACCTCTCTGGTCCAGTAAGATAGACTGTAAGAAGCCTATAAATAATCATCTTATTCCCATGTCCATAATAGCAGAGAAGCTGCTGTTACAAACAAATAAATTGGCAGTTCATAGACAATGCAAATGAATATTGAAGGGCGTAGCTTGCATGATGCCTTGGGAAGCAAAGGAAGAGTTTCATTTTTTTCTTTTTTTTTTTTTGTTGTTGGAGGACTCAAAGGACTCCCCCCTCACTCCCCACCTTCCTTCTTGCCGTGGCTGTAATTCCTTTCCCAGCACAAGATTCATGGCTAGATTTCCCTTTTTCATGTACTTGAAGGAAACTCCATTAGAGAGAAAGAAACCCTTTGGGTCTCTCCGCTGTGGGATCCTGTCATTTATTCAGAGTAGACCTGAGCTGTAGGAACATCCTGTGCTATTTGAACTTCGTGTTTTGAATGAAAAAGAAGCTACTTTTTTTTTCCTTCCCAGTTTTCTTTCAAAAAATAGGAACTCCAGCTGGAGTTGGGGTGAGATCAGAAGACCTCGGCCTTCACTTTTTTTTTGGCATCCCTGCTACAATATTTTAAGGACCCCCAACTTTGTTTTTACGATGAATATTAAAATGGACTTTGCATTTTCTGTCTGTTCTTAGAAAATGGTTTCTGCTCAGTTTCTGTAAAATGGAAACAAATGCCCCACATCACCAGCAGTGCTATAGTCGTTAATATTGTTACATGTTTGAAACCAAATTAAGGCCAGAGCCTCAGCAGGTGACCAGGTGAACACCTTCTGCAGGGTGGAAGGGGTATTTTCTTTGCTGGCACAAAGACTTATGGTGACGTCACCTATGGGATGATGTGAAGAATTGCCGCCTTTCCTGTGTAATAACACAACAGGCTCAGTTTAAGTCACACTTAAATTCTGCACAGCTTGAGAGATAGGCAGATGGGGCTTGTTAGTACCACCAGAGGTCAGAGGAGAGAGGGAGGCTCAGAGAAGTTAGATCCTAATGGAAGGGCCTTTAGCCAAGGAGTGGCAGACCCAGAGCCCACGCCTGGGAGTCTTCACTCCACAGCCTGCGTGCTTTGTGCAAGGGAGGTCCTGAGAAACACTGATAGTTGCTTAGGGTCACTGGCTTCAAAATATGAAAACATTTTTCAAACTGCCATATTTTCCTTATGCAGGGTAAAAGGTTTCCTCTCCTTATCAAATAAGCAGGATATGCAGACGTAAGCATTCAAATCAAAATAATGTAGGAGCATATATAACAACAAATATTTCTCCTCACATTTTCCAGCTGAAGCCTGGATAATGATGTCTGTGATTATTATAAAAGTAACAATCTATTAGCACCACTATGAATCAATGGCAATTACAGAATTCACCTTGGCTTGAAACATCTCTCCTTGTTAAGGTAGCACTCCCCTATCCCCATGGCCCCCTTTTTTTTTCTAACCAGTAGAAGAAATAAAGTTGTGCGGAAAATTACATAGGCCATATTATATGATTAGCGATAGTTTGGGGCAGGAAGAATGTCTGCAGTCTTTTTTGTTTAATTGAAGTAGAATTGATTTACAAAGTTGTGACAGTTTTGTACATACAGAAAAGGGATATTATATGTATATACATACCATGTGTATGTATATATGATATAGACATATAGATATACCAATAGTCATTTTTACCTACATATCAATGCTGCTTATTTCCCCACAGAAGGGCAAACTGACTCTATGAAAAATGTGATGGTGTAAAATAGTCATTTCATGCAGCTAAGCAAGGGGCCGGTGTGTGGGGGTGATACTGCGGTATGCAGCACTGCGTTGGTATTTCACTGCTATTCTGAACCACTTAACAACAAGCATCCTCCACAAGAAGGCAGACGTTTTGTGTCTACTGAAAACTTTATAAGCAAGGTTTATTTTCCCACAATAGTCTAATGAAGGGCACAGTAAGCTGAAGAGCATCTTGATTTCTTCAGGGAGGTTACTTTCTCTGTAGAGGGAGCCTGGAGCTGTCAGACAGACACATGATCCTGAGTGGCTGGGGTGAAAGGAAATTAACCAGAGACCCAGGCCCCTCTGACTTCAGTTCTCAGAACCCTGGTACGAGAATGAGCAAAACCCATTGCAATCCACTTGTCTGTGGACACCACACTCTGGCTTTCGCATCTCCCAGGAGATCTAATCTTTGTGGTGTCTCTAAGCCTGTCACCTTGGAAGAAAGCATTCTTTGTGCACAGCTTAGCTGAGCTGAATATGAAAACCTTTTTGATATCTTCACAGGAGGAAACTTCTGTGCTCCAACTGCGAAGGGAAACAGCCTCTTCTTGATCCTTATTGTGTCCTAGATCTCTCAGCCTTTCTTTTCTTTATTTTTTTTTCCCCCTTCTTTCCTATCTCTCCCCACCAAAACAACTCTCTTTTCTGGTACAGGCACCAGAAGTAAGCTACACATAGTTAATAATTTACAGTTATAGTCACACTAAAAATAAGTTAAAGGGTTTTCTCTTTCTTTTCTTTGTCAGAACCTCCTTTGGGAGCTCTAAAAACACTTAGACTCAAAGGATAGAGAAAGATTACGTATGACTTTGGATTTCCTGCCATATAAATAAGTTGTGTCCTATTTTATTTCTCGGCTGGCTAGTGAGCCAACCTCATAAACTTATAAAATGGAGGTTAAGGCCTAGTGAGCCTCAAAAGCCAGGGAACTCCCCTCTTGCTGAAATCCTCTATTTGTAGGGCTACATAGATAATAGCAATACATATAATATGAACAACAGAAATGATTAAAATCCCAGATAGATTTGGAGACTTGCGATCTGTCCCCTCCCAGACCCACTCCTTCCTTAGTCTGCCACTCCTTCGACAGCGAGATCATCTGTGAAAGGCAGCCATGGTCCGTCCATCTTCCCTTCTCTTTCCTCACCCCTCCACCATCCAACAGCTTGTTCTGTCTGTGATTCCAGACCCATATCTCTGTCCACTTAATTTTGTCTCCACTGCCACCATCATTTCTATCCTGGAAGACTCCTGAGTGGTTTCCATCTTCATTCTTGCTTCCTCTATGATGCAGGGGGAGGCTGTTTATTATTTTTACGAAATTATGTAACCGCTTCGCTTAAAACCCTTCATCACCTTTCCATTGTGATTGCATTAAATCCCAGAGACTGCAGTAGGGTCTCATGATGCAGCCTGGCCCTTTTCTTCTCTTTGCCTGTGTGTCTCAACCCACGAGCCTCCATGTTTATGTCTCCAGAGTCCTTCTCCTCTCTGGTTGAGTTAGTTGGACAAGGAGGCTCAGGTGGATGTGCTGTGTCAGTGGGCAAGGTTAGCAGCAGTAGAAAACCGCTTTCTGAATAACAGGAGGGAAGCAAAGGGAGGGATATGCACCCACTCTCCCTAAGGTCAAGGACGGGGCTCTTCCAAAACTGACCGAGTAGGAGGTCAAGGTCAGGCAGGGACCCTATGATCTAGGAGCAGGAGGAAAAAGAAGAGGTGTGCCCAGCTGTTCTGAGGGGACCCATGTCCACACCCACCTCATCACACAGATTTAGGTTCTTCTTGCTTTCCGTCTGTGTAGTCACCTGTCCATGTATGTGGCCAACTCGTAAGGCAGTGATTATGGGTGGGTGAAGTGAAGTAGCAAAAGGAAACATCGAGACAAAAGAAAGAGGCAGAGGAAGAGCACTTGGGCTGGAAACCCAGCTCACCTCTAAAAGCGTCAGCTAGGAATGCAGGGCTGGACTCGGGCTCTTTTCCTGCCTCACCCCTTAAAATGAACTCCAGAATATAGACTTCCCAAGGCAATGGCACCCACTCCAGTACTCTTGCCTGGAAAATCCCATGGATGGAGGAGCCTGGTAGGCTGTATTCCATGGGGTCGCGAAGAGTCGGACACACGACTGGACAACTTCACTTTCACTTTTCACTTGCATGCATTGGAGAAGGAAATGGCAACCCACTCCAGTGTTCTTGCCTGGAGAATCCCAGGGACGGGGGAGCCTGATGGGCTGCCGTTTCTGGGGCCGCACAGAGTCAGACACAACTGAAGCGACTTAGCAGCAGCAGCAGCAGCTCCCCAAGGAAATCCCACTCTGATTAATGAAACATTTATCTGTGCAAGTATATGACTGTAGCTTAAGAAAGTATCCTTTTGATCTGAAACGGAGTTTCAATCCACAGCTATTTACTATCATTAGAGATTCTGAGGCCCAGCTTCTTCTGACAGATATACATACACACAGACTCATCCCCACCAAAAAAAAAAAAAAATCATTCTGAAGCAGAGAGAACTGCATGTGGCTTTGTTGGGCTTGAGAAATAAGGCAAGAGAGTTTGACGGAAAATTACTACCATGTGTTTGGCCCTGAGTGTCCTGCATGGCACTAACAGGGTCTGTCAAGAAACTGGATATTGGATCTGACAGGACTAACTGCCTGGTGATGCCTTGAAAATGGACTGTGGCCCACCCAAGCAAACACATGTGGAGACAGGAAAAGCGATCAGTGTGACAGCTGGGGCTCAGGGACCCTGCATTGCTACAAAGACTGTTCTCATTAAATTGGAAGCCGCTCATTAGATTTAAGTCCAAAAGCAAGAAAGAAAAATGAAGATGTAATATTCTGATAGCTCTTTAACAGGGTTTATGAGGACTTTAGCAAAAAGACCCTAGGATTTAGAACAACTAACTAGATACTCCCCAGACATTGGCAAAAAAAAAAAAAAGAAAGAAAAGCTTCCTTGGGCAGGAACTGAGGTTGTTAAAATCTGCCTCAGTGTCCTCCTAAATAGCAGGAGGACACTAAAAGGAAAATTGAGGTCAAACTGGGGAGGATGATCACCCATGCAGCTACTGAGCTCATCAAGGAGGCCAGGAGGGTTCAAGTTCAGTGCTGCCTCCCAGAAGCACATACCACCACAGGTGCTGCTTCCAACAGGGCACTCTGAGAGGCAAGTTAAGGCTGCATGGCTTACAACTCTGTGCCTTGTAGAGATCGGCTTGTCCATTGGGATTCCAGGGTCTAGAAGACAGAGGATGTAGACTGGTCAATTTTATTTCATTTTTCAGGGAGCTGACAGCAGGGATCCAATTTCTTTGGAATTAGCTTTGATTCCTCTTCCTCAGGTCAGGAAGGAATGAGGCACAGGGAAGTAGTCAGTGGTTCCCGAGGCCATGTCTCTGTTATTCCTCCTGCCTAACAGGATGCAAGGGTCATTTAGGGGAGAGAGAGTTGGATTTAGTGGGAGGAACTCAGCACTGGGGGGATGGAATCTCCCTCTCTTTTGTACCCCAGTTCCAGGCTGAATCCACATGCAGAATGAGGCTTCTGCAGAAAGGTGTGCCTGAAGAGAATGATGCTGAGGGGACGCAGACTGGAGTCTGGCTAGAAATCCAGGCAAGAGGTTGATGTGTATGGAACTCAGCTAAGACCAAGCAGAGGGTTCTTCCCTCTGGACCCAACCCAGATGGTGTAGTTCAGTCACTCAGTTGTGTCTGACTCTTTGCAACCCCATGGACTGCAGCACACCAGGCTTCTCTGTCCTTCACTGTCTCCTGGAGTTTGCTGAAACTCATGTCCAATGAGTTGGTGATGCCATCCAACCATCTCATCCTCTCTTGTCCCCTTCTCCTCCTGTCTTCTATCTTTCTCAGCATCAGGGTCTTTTCCAGTGAGTCAGCTTTTCACATCAGGTGACCAGAATATTGGAGCTTCAGCATCAGTTCTTCAAATGAATATTCAAGGTTGATTTCCTTTAAGATCGACTGGTTTGATCTCCTTAATGTCCAAGGGACTCTCAAGAGTCTTCTCCAGTACCACAATTAAAAAGCATCGATTCTTCGATGCTTAGCCTTCTATAAGGTCCAGCTCTCACATCTATGCATGACTACTGGAAAAACCATAGCTTTGACCAGATGGACCTTTATCAGCAAAGTGATGTCTCTGCTTTTTAGTACACTATCTAGGTTTGTCACAGTTTTCCTTCCAAGCAGCAAGCATCTTTTAATTTTGTGGCTGCAGGAGAGTGGAAGCCAAGCCATTTCCTCTGAGGGAAAAAAGAAACCATTTTCTTGTAAACCAACAAAATTGCATAGAACCCTTGGGGACTGGCAACAGGGGCAATTTCCCAGATAACATGGGACTAAAGAATTACCTGGAGAAATTCAGATTGTGACCAAGGAACTTTCTATGGTAAAGATGATGATGTGGTTCACACTGTCACCGTCTCCTGCTGGTGTTCTAGTGACCGTCCTTTCAGAGAGTGTGCAGTGAAGTGTCATTTTAGATTGTTCAGCATTGGGAGGGATAAAGACTTAGGAGTAAAGAACGTCCCTCAGTTTCCATGTCTGTTAATATTGTGGGAACAAGTCTGGAAGGCAATTGAATTATTTAGCTAGCTTGACAAAAAGAATAAATAAAAATCATGTTACTCTTTGATATATATCAAATGGTGACCAGGAGATAAGGGAGGGATTGAGTCTGTGCTATTAAGACCATTTCTGCAGATTGTATTATCAGTGGATCTGTAGTCATGGAAACATGTTCATGCATGTCTATAGCTGTATCTTCATTCTTTCTTGTCTTCTATCTCCATCTCAGTCATGACATATACTTAACTGTACTTAAAGCCATGACGTTGCTGCTAAGTCGCTTCAGTCGTGTCTGATTCTGTGCGACCCCAGAGATGGCAGCCCATCAGGCTCTTCTGTCCCTGGGATTCTCCAGGCAAGAACACTGAGGGTCATGTATATATGTATTATAACACACATTATGTGTGTGTGTGTATGTATGAAAAATTTCTCTCCAAGGCCAGATTCTGGATCACCAAGACCAAGGAATGGCACTGCCCATGAGACGACTATCCAGTCACTCCTTACACAGGGAGAAGCTGATAAGGGAAGGCATATACAGCACCTGTTCTCAGTGGGTAGCTGGTCTTGAAAAAGAAATCACACTCTCTCCTCCTCAGTGTGTAAAAGACTTAGGCATGGGGTGCAATGATGATCATGATGATACTGATATTAGTGGCTTCTTACTTTTATGCTTTATGCTCTACAATGTGCTTCCCACTCACATTGTCTGACCCCTGCCACACAATCCTTCATGGTGTTATTAGCCTCATTTGACAGTTAAAAAGATAGACAAAGGAGCAAAGCTGTAAGAGAAAGTCCATCACTTGGTAGCTAGCAGACAGATCCTGACCCAGAGAGCTGCATGCAGTGTGTTGAAGAGCTGTGAAGGAATTACAAACATTTAAAAGTCTCATTTTCATAAAGCTCTGGATTTCCAATCTCTCCTTAAAAAACTCAAGGCCAGGCCACCACTTCTCTGGCGTGAGGTGAGGGTGACCCCTTCTAAGCAGGCCACGTGTGTGCTGGCTTATTACGGCCCCACTGCACCTCGCTGCCCACACTGCCCGACTTTCTTAAGCTCTGTGCCCAGTTCCTGTGACCACTAGAGTTTGTCACCAGTTCTCCAGAAGGATAACACGTCTCCTTAGGATCAAATGGCCAATTAATGGTAGAAGTGAAAATTGAAATCAGAACTCTGGTACCAAGTCCGTCTCTACTTCTGTCTCTGTGAGTAGGTCTCAGAATGACCTGGAATCTTCAAATTCTACATATGTGGTCTGAAAATTTGCCTTTTGAACAATGACCCAGGTTGCAATGTGACTCAGACACTAGACTGAAAATACCCAGGGCCCTGTCGAAGGAGTCTGGAGACCTAGGGTCCCCTCGGTCCTTTGATTAAGCTAGTCTGCCTCTCTGTCATTGAACCCTCAAGTCTCAGTCAGACAGAAAGCACTCGCTTTCTGACTCTGGGTGGGGTAACATTTTGGGTACCCTAGTAATTCACTATCTGTGAAATGGTTGATGATCATTATATTTTCTATGCCACTTGGGTACTGTGAAAAATACCCTGTTTATTCATCAAACATCTATTATTTTTTAAACTTTTTATTTTGTATTGGAGTATAGCTGATTGGGCTTCCCAGATAGCTCAGTTGGTAAAGAATCTGCCTGCAATACAGGAGACTCCAGTTCAATTCCTGAGTCAAGAAGATCCTCTGGAGAAGGGATAGGCTACCCACTCCAGTATTTCTGGGCTTTCCTTGTGGCTCAGCTGGTAAACAATCTGCCTGCAATGCAGGAGACCTGGGTTCTTTCCCTTGGTTGAGAAGATCCCCTGGAGAAGGGAAAGGCTACCCACTCCAGTATTCTGGCCTAGAGAATTCCATGGACTGTATAATCCATGGGGTTGCAAAGAGTCAGACACACCAAATGACTCTCACTTCACTTCACCTAGCCGATTAACAGTGTTGTGATAGTTTCAGGTGAACAGCAAAGGGACCTAGCCATACATAAACCCGTTTCCATTCTCCCCCAAGCTCCCCTCCCACCCAGGCTGGCACGTAACATTGAGCAGAGTTCCCTGTCCTATACAGTAGGACCATGTTGGTTATCCATTTTTAATATAGCAGTGTGTACACGGCAATCCCAGAGTCCCTAAATATCCCTTCCCCCATCCTTCTCCCTTGGCAACTGTTAAGTTCATTTGCTGTCTATGAGTCTGTTTCTGCTTTGTAAATAAGTTCATTTGTGTAATTTCTTTTTAGATTCTGCATATTAGGGACATCATACAACATTTCTCCTCCTTTGACTGACTTCACTCAGTATGACAATGTCTAGATCCATCCATGATGCTGAAAATGGCTAAGTAATATTCCATTATATATATTCTTCTTTCTAATGGCTGAGTTATACTCCATTGTATATATGTATCACATCTTCTTTATCCATTCATCTGTCAGTGGACATTTAGGTTGCCTCCATGACTTAGCTGTAACAGTACTGCTATGGACACTGAGGTGTGTGTGTCCTTTTGAACCATGTTTTCCTCTAGACAAGCACAGGAGTGGGGTTGAAGGGTCATATGGTAGCTCTATTTGTAGTTTTTTTAAAGAACCTCCAAACTCTTCGTCATAATGGCTGCATCAGTTTACATTCCCTCCAACAGAGGAAGAGGGTTCCATTCTTTCATCACCCTCTCCAGCATTTATTATTTGTATATTTTTATTTAGATGATGGCCATTCTGATGGGCGTGAGGTGATACCACATTGTCGTTTTGATTTACATTTGCCTAATAATTAGCGATGTTGAATATCTTTTCATGCGCCTCTTGGCCGGCTGTATATCCTCTTTGGAAAAATGTGTATTTAGGTCTTCTGCCCAGTTTTTGATGGGTTGTTTGTTTTGATGATGTTAAACTGGAAGAACTGTCATGCTTGCCTTAGTCTCTGAGAGTATAAAGATGCCTGTACCTAAGTTAGGTTGTATGTTTATGCTCAGTTGCTCAGTCATGTCTCTTTGCATCCCCATGGACTGTAGTCCGCCAGGCTCTTCTGTCCATGGGATTTCCCAGGCAAAAATACTGGTTGCTGTGCCCTCCTCCAGGGAATTTTCCCGATGCAGGGATCGAACCTACATCTCTTAATTATGTCTCCTGCATTGGCAGGCGAGTACTTTACCAGTGAGCCACCTAGGAAGCCTAACTTAACTTGTATGTACCCTGCCCCTATTTATTTGAAATCCTTAGGGAAACAAAAGGTATACATGAACTCTAGCACTCTGTAAAATTTTCAAAGATAACTAACTACTAGACACTCAAAATGTGGTCCCAGGACCAAGTGTATCAGTCAGTACTTTCAAGGCGTTTGCTCATAATATCATTTCTCAGGCTCAAAGCTACACTCAACAAGATCCCCAGGTTACTTCCACGCACATGGATATCTGAAAAGCCCTGAGTAAGATTTTGTGTTAACAGTCCCAGTGAACCTTCTTGTGGTTGTCATTTCCATATATGTACTTTAATCAAATTGTCACGTTGTCCAACTTCAGCTTACAAACTGTTGTCTGTTACATCTCAAAACGGGGCTGGTGATGGAGGGTATGTCCCAAGATGTGTCTGTTTTGGTTTACGGGTTTATATCATAAGGATCTTCAGATGCAAGCAGGCTAGGAAGTAGGGGATAAAAGTATTTGGGATATCTACACGATGGCCTGCTTGGAAAATGTTGGTGCTTTTAATGACATTTTCCCCCATTTTGATTTAAAATAAACACAGTGGGGAAGTAGTAGAGTGTGGGAACATATAAAAAATTTTTTTTAATGCAAAACATGTTGTCCTCTGCTGATTCTTCATGCAGTAAGGACATTAACACTTTGTCCTTCACATGTGTTGTCAGTATTTCCCTGGGTTTTGACTGTTGATAAAAATCCTCTTGTTTTTATGTAGTCAAATTGTTGCTTATTATTTTCTTAATGTTCTGATTATGCTGAAAACAGTGATCCTCAACTTTGATTACACTTGGGAATCACCTGGAAAGCTCCAAAAACTACTGATGCATGAGTTTCCCCCTTTTCTCTACCCACAGGTACCCTGATTTGATTAGTCTGGTGTCCTACAAAGGCATCAGGGTTTTCAAAAGCTCCCTGGGTGATTCTGCTGTGACATCAGAGTTGAGTACTGCTGCTTCAGAAAGGCCTTCATGATAGCAACATCAGATGACATTCACCCATATGATCTTCTAACTGTTTCATGGTTTTATTCTATATCTGTTTCTTTAGTTTATGATACAAACTTGGGCTCAAACCAGGATATATTTGAACTCTTTGAATAATACTCTCAGCTCACTTTCTTCTCCTATTTTTTTTTCTTTTAATTCCAATAGATAATTTGGCCTCACAGGCAAACTCAAGATGACTTTTCATTGTAGTCATTAAGGTTCAGAAAGTAACACCAGAGAAGTAATAAATTCTGGCCTCAGAGTTTGAGGAGGAAGCAGGAAGAATTAGATTTAGAAGAACTGGATTTACTGCTTCATTTGCAAACAGGCCCTGTTGGAAACTTAGCTTTTCATTGACTAAACTGGTGAATAATTAACCGAGTAAATTACTCAGTTTAGAGAGACTCAGCCACAGTCTTGATAATAATCAACCAAATGTCCTTCTCTCCAGAGCCTCTAAGAATCTATTCTTGAACATTTGCTCTATAGTTGATTCCTCTCCTGAGTCTATGGTGGTTTATGAATGGACACAGGGGCTATTGCCAGCTGAGGCATCTCGGCATTGTCATGCTCTACTTGAGAGTCAGAGGTCTTGACAGTGCAGTATGGAGTCCTGACTTCAGCTTGGAGACAAAGTAATATGCCCTTTGTCCATAAAAGCAGATGGCAGCACTGCAGAAGGCTTTTAATTTTAAGCCTTTGCAAAAGTTCTCTTGTTTTCTTTGTCCCATTACATTGCCACTCCCTCCTAAGACTTGAGTAGCTTGAAGTCCCAGGCTCTAGCTATTGCTATAAATAATACCTCTGCCTCCCTTTAGATTCACTGTCTACACAGAATAAAAGGGCAAACAGAATATAGTTCTCTTCTAAATATTTGGTTGAGTGGCATTCAGACTTTAAATTCTTGAACTTCATCATACTGTACTATTTGAGGATAAGAATTCTGGACATTTTAGTTTCAAATTTGTGATTGTAATATAGAACTTCCTTGGTGGCTCAAGATAGTAAAGAATCTGCCTACAATGCGGGAGTCCTGGGTTTGATCCCTGGGTTGGGAAGATTCCCTGGAAAAGGAAATGGCAACCCACTCCAGTATTCTTGCCTGGAAAATTCCATGGACAGAGGAGCCTGCTGGGCTCAGTCCATGGGGTCTCTATGAGTCAGACACACTGAAGCAACTTAGCATGCAGTATCCACAGACTCCAGGGCATGGTAACTTATCTCAGGCATATGGTCATGTCACAAAACAATTTCATCGCATGAGGTGCTGAGGCTTTGCTCTCAGTTCTCACCAAATGTGATAAAGTGCTTCAGATATTGCTTCACCTCCCTTTTCACCTCATGCCTAATAAACCCATCATCTCTATAAAATAGCTCTCCAGTGGTTTATCGTTTCACAATAGGACATGCTATCCTGCTTAGATGTGATCCTTTCTGTTGAAGTGATCCAGCAACCCAAGAAAGGAATTGATCATTTACTCAGTTTCATTCAAGAGATATGAATTGGGCATCCAATATATCTCAGAACCCAGGGTGGGGTATTGTGGGAGACAAAGATAAACTGGTTGAAAACACTGCCTGTAAGGGGTAATTTGTTAGCAATGAGACAAAAAAGATGAAGGAAGGTAAGGGTTTCTTAGAAGATGTGGCAGCAAAGTACCCTAGGAGTTCAGACCCAGATACATAAACACTCAAAAAACAAAACAAACAAACAAAAAACTTCTGGGGGCTTAAAAGAGACCAGACATCAAAGAGTACATATGGTATAATTGCATTTGTATGTTCAAAAAATATGCAGAATGAATATGTAAGTCAGAATACTAGTTATTTAGATAGGGTGCTAACTAGAAAGAGGGCTTCCCTGGTGGCTCAGATGGTAAAAAAATCTGCCTGCAATGCAGGAGACATGGATTCAGTCTTTGGGTTGGGGAGCTCCCCCTGGAGAGGGGAATGGCTACCCACTTCAGTATTCTTAACAAAAGAATTCCATGGACAGAGGAGTCTGGTGGCCTATGGCCTACAGTCCATGGGGTCACAAAGCATTGGACACAACTGAGTGACTAACACAGTGAAACTGCAAAATAACTGCAAAGAGACAAAGGGAATTTTCTTGGTTCTAAAAATCTCTGTCTTGATGTGAAAGAGTGCCCATGTATGTGACATTCAGTTCAGTTCAGTCACTCAGTTGTGTCCAACTCTGCAACCCCATGGACTGCAGCATGCCAGGCTTCCCTGTCCATCACCAACTCCTAGAGTTTATTCAAGCTCATGTCCATTGAGTCAGTGATGCCATCCAACCATCTCATCTCCTTCTCCTCTCACTCTCAGTCTTTCCCAGTATCAGGGTTTTTTTTCAAATGAGTCAGCTCTTCCCATCAGGTGGTCAAAGTATTGGAGTCCCAGCTTCAGCATCAGTCCTTCCAATGAACACCAAGGACTGGTCTCCTTTAGGATGGACTGGTTGGCTCTCCTTGCAGTCCAAGGGACTCTCAAGAGTCTTCTCCAGCACCATAGTTCAAAAGCATCAATTCTGCAGTGCTCAGCTTTCTTTATAGTCCAACTTTCACATCCATACATGACTACTGGGAAAACCACAGTTTGTTGTGATCCACACAATCAAAGGCTTTGGCTCCCCAACACACTTAAAACTTGTGTATTTCACTTTGGTATCTGTGTTTATGTGTGTATAATCATTCATTTAAAAATGGTGCTATAACAGTTTAAAGGCAGGAGAAATGCTAAACTTACAAAGACTTAGGAGGCAGTGACACTTTTCTGATGGGCCAGAAAAGGAATAGCGTTTAATAAGATCACTTCCCGGGGATGACGCAGAGAACCACTGCAGGGAGTGTCCGTGGAAGGCTCAGCAGTTCAGTGAGTCTTGTGAGCACAGGGCGGTTGTTAAAGTAATATTTGCAATAGAGTTGTGGGAGCTGTCAGGTCAATGGAGTGCCGTTACCTCTTTGCGGGCAGCAGAGAGATATGACTCTATCTGCGCTTGGGCATGATGAGTCAGGCCCCAGTGTGTCCCATGGCTGGGAGGAGGGTGAGGAGGTTGATAAAAATGAGTGAAGAGGCTGCTAGAGTTTCTGAATAAGCAAAGGTTGGTGCTGCACCTGTTTGATGAAAGCTAACCGCACGGTGAGAAGGAACAAGTATAATATGCTGGCATAGGGGCTGTCTCTGAGTTGTCTGGTTGTGGGAGGTCAGGGAATAGGTCAAAGGTTTTACAAGTCACTGGAGAGAAGCATCAGCAAATGAGTAACACAGAAAGAAAAAGAGGTCAGAGAGGAACTGTTGGGCATCTTAAGTAAGAGAAAAGCCAGGGCCGGTGAATAATTATATTAAAAAAAAAGATGGATAATTCTCACTGAATATTGTTAGTTTCAGGTGTTCAGCATAGTGACTGGATAGCTGTGTGTCCTGTGAAAGGCTCACCACAGTAACTGACATCAGTCACTACAGGTTGTGTTTTTTTTTTTTTCCTTATGAATAGAACTTCTAAGATGGACTCTTAGCAACTTTCCACTACGTACTTCAGTATTAGTAAGCATGTTTTGAATAAACTGTCAGTAGTCAGCGAAGTCGAGCAGCTCAGACAAGAGGCTCCTAGAGATTTTGCCACATATTTTGCTCTCTTGTTCCTTGGAATTCTTTGAGCTTAAATTCCTTTACTGAGCCCTTGGATACAACTGACCTAAGAAGCAAATATAGCTGCGTCTGTGTTTCAACATTGTCTTTCTGTGCTGCATTCCTTCTGATATCCCGAAGACTCAGCTTTTAAACTCTTCTGGGTGATATGAATGTTCCATCAAAGATCATCCCCCAAAACGGGCCTCTACCTTGATAATGAAACCAGTCCAACTCAGTGCTAATGGCATGACAATCTCAAAAACTTGAGACACCCAAACACCAGGTTCATCCTTCACCAGAAAAAAAAAGGGCGGGGGGGTTCACTTCCTGGGAAGCCTCACTGTTTTGAGCAGGGGAGAGTAGGGGGGGGTGGTGGGGGGGGTGGTTTTTTGTGGGAGGAACCTCAAGAATCATCCAGTGGTGATCTTAGGAAAATATTTCCATCTGGGCTTTAGCTTCCTCTTCTGACAGGCTTCCCTGGTGGCTCAGAGGTTAAAGCGTCTACCTGGAATGCGGGAGACCTGGGTTCGATGGCTGGGTTGGGGAGATCCCCTGGAGAAGGAAAAGGCACCCCACTCCAGTACTCTTGCCTGGAGAATCCCATGGAGGGAGGAGCCTGGTAGGCTATAGTCCATGGGGTCACAAAGAGTCAGACACGACTGAGTGACGTCACTTTCACTTTCTGATAGAGATAACAATGTCCACCTTAAGGAGTTATTTTGAGTATCATCTAATTAGTGTCAAAATACATTATAAACCCCAAATCATGGGAGAAGATTGAACACTTGCTATCCTGCTTCATCATGACCAAGCCCTTGTATTTTGTGGTGCCACTACTTCCTCTATCACTGAGCGGGTTCCCAGGATAACAAGGCAAGCTAGTCTTTTGCCAAGATGAAATTTGTGAATCTGGAGCTTGACCTCACCTTCCACCGAAAGGGCCTTAGCAGAGTGAAGAACTGTGGAGATGGGTGGGAGAAAAGGGGATAACTGTTGAACTCATAATCAGATACACTTTGGGGGTGGGGGTTTCTCTTGGCTGCTTATACTGTGGCTGCGTGCTTTGAGATTTCCCCAGGATAAATCATCAGGCTTTGCTCAGGGGGACATTCAGCACCTGTACACTGCAGTGCTGTGAGGGGCAGACACAGCTCTACAAGTCTGATGTAGCTGATGTCAGAATTGTCAGATCAGGCTCTGTGAACAAAGACTGCCCTGCAAGCAGCACCCAGGGGAGAAGCTGTGCAGAAACCCAGCCTGTCGGTATGTGCCTTGGAGTGTCCCTGCTGGTTTGGCAGTAGCTGTTTGCTGTCACCAGGACATCAGGTTCCATGCTGCAGTGACAGGGCAACGCTGCTGTTCAGGCTGGCCAACCCTGTCCCCTCAGCAAGTGGGCCCCTGAGGGCGTCCCCCACCCCCGTAGGTGGATTTGTGTCAATGGACTTCCAGTCATGCTTGAAAAGCCAAGACAAAGCCATGCCAGAGACAATTTCCGTGAACTGAGTTCTGTCTTTGTTGGTTTTCTTTGGAATTTGAGAGAGGCATCATGTCAACCTAATTTGCTTTTTCATTAAAGTATAGGGATCTATGGAGCATCCCTGGTAGCTGAGCTAGTAAAGAATCCGTCTGCATGCAGGAGACTCCAGTTCCATTCCTGGGTCGGGAAGATACACTCGAGAAGGGATAGGCCACCCACTCCAGTATTCTTGGGCTTCCCTGGGGTCTCAGCTGGTAAAGAATCTGCCTGTAATGTGGGAGATCTGGGTTCGATCCCTGTGTTGGAAAGATCCCCTGGAGAAGGGAAAGGGTAGTTACTCCAGTACTCTGACTTAGAGAATTCCACGGACTGTATAGTCCATGGGGTCGCCAAGAGTAGGACATGACTGAGTTACTTTCACTTTCACTGGAATATGGCTGACTTAAAATGCTGTGGTAGCTTCAGGCATAAAGCTCAGGGAATCAGTTATACATGTATCCTTTCTTTTGCAGATTGTCTTCCCATATAGGTTATTACAGAATATTGAGTAGAGTTCCCTATGCTATCCAGTAGGTGCTTATTAGTTATCTATTTTATCTGGAGTGGTATGTATACGTTAATCCCAATCTCCCAATTTAGCCTTCCTACAAGTTTTCCCCTTTGGTGACCGTAAGTTTGAGTTTGAGATCTGTGAGTCTGTTTGGTAAATAAATTCATTTGTATTGTTTTTATTAGATTCCACATTCAGTTCAGTTCAGTAGCTCAGTCGTGTCCGACTCTTTGTGACCCCATGAATCACAGCACACCAGGCCTCCCTGTCCATCACCAATTCCCGGAGTTCACCCAAATTCATGTCCATCAAGTTGATGATGCCATCCAGCCATCTCATCCTCTGTTGTCCCTTTCTCCTTCTGCCCCCAATCCCTCCCAGCATCAGGGTGTATTTTTTCAATGAGTCAACTCTTCGCATGAGGTGACCAAAGTATTGGAGTTTCAGCCTCAGCATCAGTCCTTCCAATGAACATTTGGGACTGATCTCCTTTAGGATGGACTGGTTGGATCTCCTTGCACTCCAAGGGACTCGCAAGAGTCTTCTCCAACACCACAGTTCAAAAGCATCAATTCTTCGGCACTCGGCTTTCTTCACAGTCCAACTCTCATATCCATACATGACCACTGGAAAAACCATAGCCTTGACTAGAGAGAACTATG
Source organism: Madoqua kirkii (assembly GCA_006408675.1). NCBI lineage: Eukaryota > Metazoa > Chordata > Mammalia > Artiodactyla > Bovidae > Madoqua > Madoqua kirkii. The sequence goes on from SJYC01034663.1 coordinate 69,961, forward strand.
TTGGTAAAGTAATATCTCTGCTTTTTTTTAAAATTTAAATTTATTCATTTTAATTGGAGGCTAATTACTTTACAATATTAATATGCTATCTAGGTTGGTCATAACTTTCCTTCCAAGGAGTAAGCGTGTTTTAATTTCATGGCTGCAGTCACCATCTGCAGTGATTTTGGAGCCCCAATAAATAGTCTGACACTGTTTCCACTGTTT